>WJXA01000166.1:0-183838 GCA_014282245.1 Rhododendron simsii | reverse complement strand
AAATCAGGACTGTTTAAGTCTATTGTCTAAACCTAGTCGAAGTTTCAAACAGAAAACCAGGAACAACGGAAAGCATATCGTGATACCCACACCATCCAGGTTAAAGTGCTAATCACTTACACCATCAAGGCTCCGGCACAGTGCTGCTTACGCCACTCCGGTTATGGTATCACGCCATCTGCGTCAAGTTGTTCCGACCTCCAAAGTTGAAACTTCGATAAAGGAGTAGTCAAAAGGCTTAGGAAGTTTTGACATCCTTTAGTATCCATCGACCCAAATGAGGATACACCGTTGAAAAAGAAATCCGAGGATTCTATGGCAGCGTCCTAACAGCATGAGTTGGACTCCCTCTAGTGTTAGAGTCTAGGAGGACACCGACGACGTTGGCATGTTCACATTTTCTTTCAATTCCTTTCAAAATAAACTGTTGCAGGCTGTCATTGAGCCCATCTATTTTGCTGTTTAGCTGAGCCATGGGGAGCATCGAAATCAAGAGCCAAACCTGCTTGGGAACGTCCGTCGGGTCTGTTTGAGGGTCTGTTGGGGAATTGTTTTTCTGCTCGTCACAACGGAAGCTCAGCTCTGCGTTCTGTCCAAGGAGGATTCGCCGCCGACCACTCCGCACGAATCTCCTCCGTCCTCTCCATCTCCACCCGTATCTCCGAAACCGATCAAGACAGAAACCCTAGACATGGCAGATATTCCTCCACCGAATCTCGCAACCCTCTTAGCCGATCTTCAGCACAACCTCGCCATCATGCAACAAAGAGCTGACCAGGCCGATACCGCCATGGCTAATCTGCAGGCTCTTATCAATGAAAGAGTCCCAGTCGCAAGGATAGAAGGCGACCGGGAAGGGCGCGAAAACCCAGCTGGGGATGACATCCCGGCCGAACAACCCGCTGCGAATCCCGAGATGGCTGCCCTGATCGCCAAAATGGCTAAGCTGGAAGAATCAGTTGCCAAGTCCGAAAGAATCAGCGCCGGAGGGTTGGACATGGACCGTCTCTGCCCCTTTCCAAATGCACGGCTCCCGGAAAGGTTCAAAATGCCCGACTTTACAAAGTTCGACGGGACAGGCGATCCGAAGACACACCTGCTGGCTTATCACGGTGCAATGAAACTGCATGGGGTCGAAGAAGAGGAGGCAATGGCCCAATTGTTCCCTCAAACTCTGGCTGGCCCAGCTTTCCAATGGTTCTTGTCTCTCGACGTTTCCAAGCGCAAAACATGGGAAGATATTGGTGCGGCCTTCTTCGCCCAGTACAGCTACAACTCCCAACTCAAAATGACCACCCGAGAGTTGGAATCCACCAAGATGAATCCGAAAGAGTCCTTTGCGGATTTTATCAAGCGTTGGAGGACCAAGGCTGCAGTTATGACCGATCGGCCGAGTGAGAAGGATCAGATCCGTATCATCTCCCGTAATCTGCTGCCCGACTTTGCTAAAAATCTGGTGCTGTCCAAGGGCCGATTGGGATACTTTCTTTGAATCCGGCCTTGCCATCGAAGAAGCTCTCCAAACTGGGGTTCTGCCGCGCAGCGACCCTCCTTCCTCCTCCTCGGGATCCAAAGCCAAAACTCGCGCTTACTCAGGGAGCAGCGCTGCTCTGTTCGGCAATAACAGTTATGCCAATGCCACGACTGCCGGAAACAGTAATACTCAAGACTCCAACCACATTGCCGATGTCAACCAGGTCCAAGCCCCTCCAAAGCACCGAAACCGTAACCAGCCCCGGAACTTCACCAAATTTGAAGCTCCGCTCTCTCAAGTGCTAGAAAGGTTGGCCAAATCCGGTCACCTCAAACCGATGGATCCAACTCCACTGCCCCAAAATCTATCCCCCAGCCACAATCCGAATGTTTTCTGCGCCTATCACCAAATGCCCGGCCATCACACCGATTCCTGCTACCGCCTCCGCCACGCGATTCAGGATTTGGTGGACAACGGCACTCTCCCAACCCCTCCTAAGCCTAACGTCATCACCAACTCCATGCCGCAGCACAACGGCCACCCTCAAATCAACCAGATCAGCCTTACCTCCACTATAATCCAACCTAGCTCCACCATATTCAACCCCACTGACCATATAGCCCCAGAACATCACCCGAAACCCGTTGTGACCATCCCGGCAGAATTCAGTGTCAACATGCTGGCAGTTGGCTGGGATATGGAGGACAAAGCAAGGGAATGGGCAGAACTTGCTAACGACTGGAACGAGCAGTACTTCTTGGGATTCCCTCAGGCACCAGTTGTCGATCAAGCTCAGTTGGACCAATGGGAGGAGGATTGGAACGCGGCAAGGACGGATCCGCTCGACGGCCTGTCACTATTTATGCTTTTCTACCAGCCTGAGCCTGCTGCAGCCGAAACTGAGGAGGAATACGTGTGGGACCCGGAGCCCGTTGCTGCTCAATTGGCCTGGAATCAGAACTTCCACATGGAAAAGGGGGACGACGATCAAAATTTAGGCGAGCCAGTTCTTGGATTGCTACAGCCAAGAAGAAATCATCCCTGATGTGCGCCGACAGCTGGGGGAAGCATGGCCATTATTCGACTCCATCTCCAATGCTGTACATGCAGGCGACCCGACCGTCGACATTGTGCCTGCAGGAATGCCGCGTCCGTTAGTGCATCCTAGGGATGATTGCTCTATTATGGTATTGAATGCACCGCCCGATAACCTGTGGGATGTTGATGAGATTGTCGACCTTAGCCCACTGCCTGCTGATTTCTGGGACGTCAATGAAGTGGTCGACGTTCAGGTCGGGAATGAAATCTGGACCGTCGATACTGCTTTGGTGGATGGAGGCCTTTGGGATGTACCATTCGTCACTAATCCGGGGATACCATTTGAGGAAGCTGCCGCACAGGATCCGGCCCCGTGGGAAGGACAAGTCATGAGTGATCTGGAATGGGTTATGGCTTCGGACCAGGTTGCATCGATCGACAAGGGGAAACGCAAGCTAGAGGAAGTGCCTGCTGATTTCTGGGATTTTGTGGACACATCGCCTTGGTGGGAGGTCGCTAACGTCACTCGGAGTGGCCGAGTCTTCCAACCACCCAATCTTTCGGCTGGAAGCTCGTCCAACCCCGGTAACGATCAAAGACCCACTATTCCCTCCGCACAAAAGAACACTCCGGCCATTCCAAGCGGGGTACCCGAGGAGGACGCTATCTTGAAACAGCTGGAAAGGATTCCCGCCGCCGTCTCCGTCTGGGGTCTGATATCATCGTCAAAGGAGCATCGAGAGAGGCTGTCTGCAGCGCTGGCTCGTCTTACTGTACCAACGGACATCACCGCTGAGGCCCTGGTTGCCCTGGTTTGCCTTGCTTTCCAAGCATGCCGTCACTTTCACCGAAAAAGATCTGCCTGTCGATGGGACTGCTCACAACCGCCCATTGCACATTACTCTCAAGTGCAGGGGACATTGGGTTCCAACCGTGTTAATCGATAACGGATCTGCAATCAACGTCTGCCCGATGAGGGTTGCTTACCGTCTGGGGCTCACAAAGGCTGACCTCACGCCTTCCAATCTGGCAGTCAAGGCCTATGACAACACGCGACGTGTAGTCGAGGGGACTCTCATGCTGAAACTGGATGCCGAGGGTTTCGAAATGGACGTAGAATTCCATGTGATTGACATCCCTGCCACCTTCAACCTGCTATTGGGAGGAGGCCGTGGCTGCACAGAGCGGACATCATGGCTGTACCGTCGACTCTCCACCAGAAGGTCATGCTGGGGCTTCCTACCGGGACTCTAACCATCTGCGGAGACTCTGGGATCCGCCCACTCAAGGACGATGGGACGCCTGTTTTGGGGATCATGCACGGAGAAGAAGACTCAGACTTTGGAGGATTTGCTTTCGACACTTCTGGCTCAGTCCTGTCCATTGTCATGGACGACGACTTCATAATCAGCTCTACTGCCCTCGAAATCATGAGGAAGATGTCGTTCATGCCTGGCTTAGGGCTCGGGATCAACCAGCAGGGGATCGCTGAGTTCCCTGTCTTTCCCTTTACTGAAGGCCGCTTTGGCCTGGGATACACTCCCCCTACCAAAAAGGCCAAATTAGGGAAAGACACGGGAAAACCTCGGACCCTTTATGGTAACCCCGACAGCTATTTCGTCCGTGAAGGAGGAGGCGTTGCTTATCTGGGGCAGCCAGAACCGTTTTGGGATCAAGTGACTAGGACTTGGCTTCCGGGTTTCGAGATCTTCGCTGCCGACACCTGGTCTGATGACGAAGAGGAACTTGCAAAGGAAGAGCTGGCTGCAAAGGAGTTCAAGAAGCAGTTGGTCGCAATCGAGGAAAGGGCAGACTGGCTGGTTGCTTTTGATCAAGGGGGTCTAGAGGAGCTGTTCTCCCAAGTGGGTTTGGTTGGCAAGGAAGATGAGGCTGAAGTGCTGATGCTTGGGCCCGACTCTCCAGATCTTCTCAGCGATCCAACCTCCCTCATCGTCGAAGCAAAGGGTAGTCTCAATAACTGCATTTTCACTCCCCGTCTAACTTGCATTGATGATGTATCTGAATCTGACACAGAGTCTGTCGAGTCTAAGTCTAGCTCAGAGTCGGAGTTTGTGCCTCTCGGCCCTCCACGTCATAGCTTTTACTTTGAGTTCGAGTCGACTGTACTTGGCAACCCCTCTGGGTTTTGTGAAATGAACGATCCTGCTTCCGATTACTTTGCTGACTTTTACATAAACTGTGTCGACCCCGACGATGAAGGAATCGACTTTGACGGGAACATCCCGGCCGAGTTGCGTTCCCTCATCGAAAGGGAAGACGAAAGGCATGCTCAGCCTCTAAAAGAAGAAGTAATTTCAATAAATTTGAAAGATGAGGATGACCCCCGCATGATACAAATCGGTTCAAACTTATCCCCGGAAAATCACGCTGGTACCATCGAGGCGCTCAAAGAATACTTCGAAGTTTTCGCCTGGTCTCACGCCGACATGCCTGGCATCGATCCCGAAATAGTACAGCACCGCATTCCGTTAATGCCAGGGGCAGTTCCTGTCAAGCAGAAGCTCCGCAGAATGAGGCCGGATTGGGTTCAGAAGATCAAAGAAGAGGTCACCAAGCAGATTGACGCAGGATTCCTGAGGGTTGCTGAATACCCCCAATGGGTTGCCAACATCGTACCTGTACCCAAGAAGGATGGAAGGATCCGGGTTTGTGTCGATTTTAGGGATTTGAACAAGGCAAGCCCCAAAGATAGTTTTCCCTTGCCTCACATCGATGTGCTTGTGGATAACACGGCGGGGCATGCCTTGCTCTCCTTTGTCGACGGGTTCGCAGGATACAATCAGATCTTCATGGCCCCAGAGGATCAGGAGAAGACAACGTTCGTCACGGAATGGGGAACCTACTGTTACGTGAAAATGCCTTTTGGACTCAAGAATGCCGGGTGCACCTTCCAAAGGGCCCAAACAACCCTGTTCCATGACTTCATCCACAAGACGGTCGAGGTGTACGTCGACGACATGATCGTAAAGGCAAAAGAGGAAAAGGACTATCTCCCTTCGCTCAGGCAGTTTCTCGAAAGGCTCCGGAAGTACAATGTGCGTCTCAACCCACAGAAGTGCACATTCGGGGTTACAGCAGGCAAAATGTTGGGATTTCTAATCACCAAGAGAGGAATCGAGGTCGATCCATCTAAGATCAAAGCAATTCTCGAAATGGAGCCCCCGCAATCTGAAAAGGGAGTACGGAGTTTTCTGGGAAAGGTTCAGTTTATCAGCCGGTTCATCGCTAAACTGACTCCGACTTGCGAACCGTTGTTCCGCCTACTCAAGAAGAATGTCCCGTTCGAGTGGACAGACAGGTGTCAGGCTGCTTTTGAATCAATTCAGAGATATCTGCAGAACCCTCCGGTCTTAATGCCGCCTACGCCTGGACAACCGTTGATTTTGTACTTGTCTGTAACTCCGACAGCAATAGGGTGTCTGCTAGCACAGGAAGGGGAAAACAGAGTCGAAAAGGCCATCTACTATCTAAGCAAGAAAATGGTGGGAAGTGAGGAACGATATACCCCTTTGGAGAAGACATGCTGGGCGCTAGTTTGGGCTACCAAAAAGCTTAGACACTACATGCTAGCCTATTTGGTGAAGCTGATTTCTCGAATGGACCCCATCAAATACCTGTTCGAGAAGCCAGCGCTCACCCATAAGCTAGCACGTTGGTTGCTTCTGCTGGCTGAGTTCGATCTCCAGCATGTCACGAGGAAGTCAGTGAAAGGCCGCGCCGTGGCAGAATTCTTGGCAGATCACCCAGTTGACGGGCCAGAGGATGTGAATTTCAACTTCCCAGACGAGGATGTACTGACCGTAACTGAAGAGGTATGGACACTGTATTTCGACGGGGCTGCTAATCAGAAAGGATTCGGAATCGGGGTGCTGCTGATCACGCCCGCCGGTGCTCATATTCCGCTCGCATTCAAACTGAATTTCGATGTTACCAACAATCAAGCTGAGTATGAGGCCTGCATCGTCGGAATGGAGGCGGCAATTGCACTGGGAGTTGAGAAGCTCGAGGTTATTGGAGATTCAAACTTGGTGGTGTCCCAAGCCAACGGAGATTGGAAGGTTCGCGAGGAAAGGCTGAAGCCTTATCACCAAGACTTGGAGGAACTGATTCCTCGCTTCAAAAAGGTGACCTTCACCCATGTCCCTCGCTTGAGGAATCAGTTCGCCGATGCCTTGGCGACCTTGGCTTCAATGATCAAACTTCCGACAGGGGTCAAAATGCGGCCAATTGTGATCGAACAAAGGGACCTGCCTGCTTATGAGTATGTCAACGCCATCGATGATGTCGATGATGGCCTACCCTGGTACCATGACATCTGGAATTTTGTGGAGCGCGGGGAGTTTCCCGCCGGGGCTACAAGGAAGGATCGGACCGCCTTGCAACGTTTGGCTGCTCAGTACATTATCTGCGGGGGATGGTTGTATCGAAGGTCTCACTGCGGGGTGCACAAGCTGTGTGTGAATGGTGCCGAAGCAACACGGATAATGGAGGAGATTCACGAAGGAGTCTGCGGTCCTCACATGAGCGGCGTCATGCTTGCAAGAAAGATCCTCAGGCAGGGTTATTATTGGTCTACCATGGAATCTCAATGCATTGACTATGTGCGACGTTGCTATAAGTGTCAAATCCATGCTAATCTGCAGCATGTTCCTCCAACTGAGCTTTTTGGCATGACCTCGCCTTGGCCTTTCTCAGTGTGGGGAATCGACGTCATCGGGATGATCAACCCCTCTGCTTCGAATGGCCACAAGTTTATATTAGTAGCCATCGACTACTTCACCAAATGGGTCGAGGCTGAATCTTACAAGACCCTGACAACCGTTCAAGTTGCACAGTTCATTCGGAAGAACATCATCTACCGGTACGGCGTACCTCAGGCCTTTGTATCAGACAATGGAAGCCACTTCAAGGGTAGAGTTTTGGAGCTATTCGAGGAATTCGGGATCAAGATCCATCATTCAACGGCCTACCGGCCGCAGACGAACGGGGCCGTCGAGGCTGCAAATAAGAACATCGAGATGATCATCAAGAAGACTGCCGAGTCTGCAAGGGATTGGCACGAGCTGCTACCGTTGGCCCTCTGGGGGTACCGCACTTCGATTCGTACTTCCACGGGCGCAACTCCGTTCTCTTTAGTCTACGGAATGGAAGCTGTACTCCCCATCGAGCTTGAGATTCCGTCTCTGAGAGTCATGGCTGAAAGTGGGCTCGAGGAAGCTGAATGGTTGAGTGGAAGGTTTGTCGAGCTCATGTTGTTCGATGAGAGGAGGCTCCGTGCTCTGTATCATGTTCAAGGGTATCAGCGTCGAATCGCCCGGGCATTCAATAAGAAAGTGAAGTCGAGAGGTCTGGTCGAAGGGGATATGGTTACGAAGGAGATCCGGGCTCCAGTGTTCGATCCTCGTGGGAAATTCCGGCCAAAGCGTTCCGGGCCGTACATCATCAAGACCATCCTATCTGGGGGTGCTGCCAAGCTCATCGACCTCGACGGCAATGAATTCAGTACCCTGGTCAACCTGGATCAGCTCAAGCGCTACTATCCCTGAGAGATGCTCGTTGGATCGAAAACCACAAGGGTGGGCGATTCCAAGCAAAAGTTAGAGCAGCCTGCTAGACCGAAAACCTAAGGAGGCGGTTTAGGCAAAAATAAATAGGCAAAATCAAAAAGCTCGCTAGACCGAAAACCTGTTAAGGCGGTTCTAGGCAAAAGTTAGAGCGTAAAAGGAGAGGTAAAATACACGAGTGAACCCTTGCCTGAACTACGTTCTGACCTGATTCCCTGCAAAGGGATACGTAGGCAGTCTCACAATGAGACCCGGTCATATCCTATCGAGCTGATCCACGGTCTGTCATTCTAGGTTTGTACCGGGGCGGAAATAGTTCAAAGACTCGAAAGGCGGGCTGGAATTCAAAAGGGGGAAACCCTTCATCTTTCAACTTTATTGTGCAAAATTATTATTTCTGATACACAAGCTGAGCATAAAAGCCTTAAAAGAAATGAAGCATGAAAAACAGAACAAAATGCTTGAGAAGCCTAACGGCTCACAGCTTATTCTAAGTACAGCAAAGTAGTCTGGAGTCAGCCCATGTTTGTTCTTGCATGCACATCTGCTCTCAGCCACTGCCTGTAGCGATTCTTTAGCCGAAGGCTGAAATCCGGCATCTCCGCCTGGAGAATCCTCAGCCCCCAGCGTCTCTGATAACCGCCCAGCGTCTGAGCATTGAAGTTGGGAAGACGGAAGCCTCCGGTACTGATTCGGGTATTCTCCTGTGAAGCGCCCAGTTGGCGAAGGATCCGCCCAGGGATATAGAACGTGAAGCTGGTCAGCCCCGCAATGACCACCCTGTCAAAGCCGTCAGAATGGAGGGTCATGTCTGCAAGGTCTAGCCACGGACACCTCCAAGCAATTTCATCGGGCTGCATTTCCAGCATGAACTCGTACCAGCCCTCCACATCCAAGTCGGGGTACCGCATTTCCCTCTGATGAACCCGTTTCGGAAACAGGTTCCAGCCCGCTGCCGGTGGATGCAAAAGGCTCAGCTTGTCTGACAACCACAGCTGCATGAGTGATAAAACAAGTAAGGAGCCAGATAAAGCCTGAGCGAAAAGACAAGTAAGGAACTAGGAAGCAGCCTAAGCCGAGAGTCGAGGTAAAACGAGAATGTGCGAAAAACCAGAAAAAGGTGAGCTGAGTGAGTTTACTTGAAGCAAAAGTGGGCTCCCGCTGAAAACGGCCGATTGACCCGTACTCACTAGATCCAGACCCAGGAGTGTCTCAGCCAGGACCCTGGGAATCACATTCTTCCGGTCCCCCATTTGAGCGGCCACGCTCACCAAGGAAGAGCTGACCCGCCCGTCAGCCGGAACGAACAGATAAGCCGCAAGCAGGCAGATAACCAGGGCAAAGCGCCGACGTGCTTGAGCTTCGTCGCTATTTGGGCTGTTCAAGTCAATATCCGGGCTGTACATTTCAACCAGCCGGATAATGTTCACCTGGCCACCATCCAGGATCGTGTTCGCTAGACCCCGGGAAATGCCAAGCGAGCTGGCCAACAGCTTTGGCATGCTCACTTGATAAGGAGGAACAACGAGCGTCGGGGACGCATAAGTCCGGAGGTACGCCTGAAATTCCTCCACGGTCGGGCACATCTCGTCATCACCGAAACGGAAGACATGGACGTCCGGGTCCCAGAACCTCAGGGCGGCCCACAGCAGCGCCGGGCGGATCGGCACATGTCGAAGAAAGCGAATAGAAGAAAGCCCGTGGTATTGGAAGTTGAGCCAATCAATGCCCAAAAAGGACACTAGCCAAGGCTTGAGCAGTGTTGGGAGGGGATTATCCATGGATACAAACAAATGCTGGAAAAGAAAAGGGGAGTAATTGGTGCTGAGAATACCCTGAAGAAGGCACCCCAGCTTTATAGGCCTTCAAAGTGACCGTTGTAGAATGCTTGGAGCATGGAACCAAATGGCTAGCCTCCAAGAGAGTATTATGCCAAGTACCCTGCCTCCCTGAACTCTCAGAAACCGTGGGGAAACCGTGTGGGGATGAAAACAAAATGGCCCCTGAAAAAGGACAGTCGGTCAGTCAAGTGGACCTGACTCACAGTAACTTGGCGTACGCCACCCCACAGCTGGCGTACACATGGTTTTTACCAACCTGGCGTACGGGCTCAAATACCTGGCGTACGGTACGTCTGTGCACCAGAAAACCAGTTTCCAGCAGCAGCTGCCCTCGCGTGGTCGTTTTCAAATCCAGGGATTGTTTTGACTTTTTCTTGATGCCTACAAGTTTCAAACATCATTTGGGACTGCAGCAAAGCATTGGATCCCAAAAGCCGCGTCTGTCAAAGATTTTGGACCCCCGGAGGCCCGTGTCGAACTAAAATCGAGGATACGGAGGGTCAAAATTCGTTTTGTAGGGTTTTGCCAAGTTTCGTTACGCCGTACACGTCACATAGGACTTGTGTGGCTGCACGGGGGTGTCGGTTTCAGTCCGGGACCATATCGAGTCGTCTTTTGCGTCTTATGTCCATTTTTGCGACATTTTTAGCCTTTTTATGGTATTTTCCTTATAACGGAGCGTTTCCTCCGGTTTCAATGGTTGGCACAGGTCATTGTACATCTCTATAGTCTATTCAAAGTGTCAGTTCCTTCTGTTTTGGAGAAATGTAGAATTTGGTCTATTAATGCCAATTTCCCGTATCCTCCGCGTGTCTGGGGTATATCTCGTATCCTGGGGCTCTTCTATCCCTTTTTCTTCGAGCTAGACCCGTTTTTGCACGTATGCGAGTGTCTGTGTCGATTCAGAACTATCATCAATGCATGTTAGATGTTAGGGGATGATTGTTCGTTCCTTGAAGCACAAAATCCAATAACTAAAGGAATCAACAAACAGAAAATGCAGATATTATTTCTACCATGTGTACTAGGTCAAAGCTCTAAAAGCAAAAGGTGGGAATGTATCAAGCGGCACAACGGCCCGAGCAAACTCAAAATGTATCAAGGCACACTCGCCCAGGAGTCAAAAGGGACGCAGGCCCTATATCCAAAAGCAGCAAAGTGTCAAAGTATCAAAACATCAATGTGTCAAAAGTCAAACAGCAAAATAGACTAAAGCTCAGTGATGGCCCTCAGTCGTCGAACAAATCCTCGTCGTCCTCCTCCTCCTCGCTCTCTGCAATCTCTCGTGGATCCATCCGGTACTTGGGGTCGTCCACGGAGTCAGAATCGCTGCTGAGGGATGTGCTCTCCTCCTCTTCCTCTGCTTCCTCTTCTTCTCTTCTCTTCTTCTGCATAGGCCCCTCAGCAGGCCTCTTCTCTGCAGACCTCTTCCTCAGCTCCCGGCGAAATGGGAGATCCTCGCTAGCAGCCGCAATGTGTACTCCTCTCTGAGTGCTCGCTGCTGGTCGGGATGAGCTCGGTGCTATCTTCTTCTGAGGCGGTGGCCTCACGCTCTTCCTCCTAGGAGCCGCCCTAGCCTGCCCCTGCATTGCATTTAACTTGATTAACGTTTGTGAACATATTGCATATATATATGTTGGAATGTGAAAGCAGGACATTGTTCTATCAAAGTTTCAAAGTTATACCTGAGGCCGCACAGTAGGAACTGGAGCTGGAGGTGGGTAGTGCAGCCGCAACTGGGCGCCGCTAGCAATTCTGTGGAACTCCTTCTCCATGGCCTTCATCAGGCGCACCGCCTCTCGCACCCACTCCATCGGGGCCTGTGTTACAACAAGTGAACAAGTCAGTTTGCAAGACAAGTGTACGTATGCAAATCAAGGGAAATGCAAGGGATGCTATAGTATAGTACCGGTCCTGTGATCTCCTCGGGCTCTCTCCTAGCAGGCTCGAACTGAACAGTAGCCTCCTCTCCCTGAGCATCCCGCACGGCCAGCGTCCAAGAAAGCCGAGGAAGGCCCGTCGCCCTAGCAGGCTCACTCCTCTCCCTCGAGCGGGCAGTCCTGCCTTGCCCGCGCCTCTCCTCTCCAGCGGCTCTAGCCTCAGCCTCTACAGCTCCGTGCTCAACAACCCCAAGTGGTCCCGCCAAATACTGCCTCTGATAGACAGCATAGTCACGCTCGGGCCTCAAGAAAGCACTAAGGCCTGCCGGGACGGCGAAGCGCTGCAGCTCAGCCAGTGTGTACTGGTCCGTGTGTGAAGCACGAGGCGGAAGTGGACCCGGCACCACGAACTCTGAAGCCTCAAGTGACTGCCGTGTCACTCGATCCCCCAAGTACCACTGCCACCCGAAGATCGACTCCAGCAGCACGCGGCTCGCGGCCACCACCCTGCTCCGGGAAAGGTACTCCGGCTCAGCCTCTGTGGTCCTCCAAGGGTCCCACTCCACCTGCAAGCATTCAACAGTCAAGCAACAAACAGTCGATCAGCGACAGCATTGAAGCAATTCAAAGGCGAAAGTAGGCAATAAAAGTTTGAGTTCTACCTGGGTGCTCGACAGCTCGTCAAGATACGCCCGAAAGGCCTGGAGGCTACCTCTTGCCGCCTTCTTCCCTCGGTACTGTGGCCCCCATATCAGAGCACGGGGGAGCATCTTCAAATTCGGGCAGGAGTTCTCCGGAGGGTACATCTTCAGCACCTCATATGCCCATAGCTGCAAGTTCAAACAATCAAAGCATCAGTACAACAGTTGAATTTCAAAAAGAAAGGAAAATACTCAGAAAAGCAAAGGATACAGTCCGTTGTTCTTACCTCCCACACCCTCCAAAGGCCGGCAATCGCCTTCTTTCGCCGAGAGAACTCTCCCATGAAGCCGTAGCACGTCCCCAGAGCAGCACCTCCCCAATCATATCTGGCCGCCGTGCGCAAGTCAAACAAGGCCGGCAAGTAGGCCAAGTGCACTGTGGACCTCTTGTTAGGGAACAGCGACGCCCCGAACAAGTACAACAAGTAGGCCCTCGCCATCTGCTCCTCCTCCTGCTCTGAGCGTGGTACCCTGTCCTTCAAGCGCCAATGGAACTGGTCGTGGGTGAATGTCTCTGAGATGCCCACGGGCACAAAGCCCAAGAACCACTGCAACGCCTCCGGGTCTCTGTGGATCCCCGTGTCAAATGGGATAGGCTCCCCTCCTACTCTCAAGCCTGTCAAAGCAGCAAAGTCCGCCGGAGTCACAGTCATCTCCCCGATCGGAAGGTGGAAAGTGTTGGAGGCATCCCACCACCTCTCCGCCAGCGCCGTGAGCAAGGCATGATCACTGAGTGTGGCCGTCTGTGTAAGGATGAACGGCCTGAACCCTGCAACATCAATTAAGGACCTAACCCGCTCGGGCAGCCCTCTGTACAGCTCAAGGGAACTAGCAGGACCACCGTGTCCCCGTGTACCGCCTCTCGTCCTCTGCACACCATAAAAGCAAAAGAACAAGGGCCTCCGTTAGCATACATACTATAACGAGCAGTCGAATCAAAGTTCAGTTCAAAAGGGCATTCAACATTCTATGGTCAATTCAAGGTCCGTGTCTACAATGAAGTCGAAGCAGGATATTTCAAAAGCACGATATTCTATGTACGCGAGGCATTCTACTCAGTCGAATCAAAGGCATACAGTATCCAATTTCAGTCGATCCTCTTCTCAAAAGAGACAAGTATTTAGTCGAATCAAAGGCATCGGCATTCTATCAGTCGAATTCAAGTTTCGGAATATTAACAAGTCGAGGCAGCCTACAGTCGATTCAAGTTCGTTATCACACAGTTCTATCAAAGTTCTACGGTCGAGTTCAAGTATTTTCTACCCGATGTTCTATCTACCAAGTCAAGCTATCAGGCATGCATGTGTCACTATGCTATCATACATCATACACAAGTAAGCTAAGTACAAGTACAGTAATAAAGGACTACAAGAGAACCAAAAGTGGGGTTCAAAGAAATACCTGCGCCCAGTCCACCGACAAGTGCCATTCCGGGTCTCTCAGCACGAGCTCTGCGTCATACTCATCGCGTCGGGGGATGTAGCTCTCAAACCCGGACGGTATGAACAAATGTGGCTCCGGGGGAACATAGGCCCCTGCCTCAAAAGCCGGGCGGCCTGCAGCCCGCATCGCCTCAGCCCGCGCCACCGCTCGCTCGCGAGCTAGGCCACCCTCCTCCTGGGCCTGCTCGACCACCTCAGTCTCCTGCACGAAGGCATCCTCCGCCGCCTTGGCCCTCTCGGCCTCAACCCGCAAGCGCTCCTCCTCCTGAGCCTGTGCAACCTGTCTCAGCCTCTCCTCCCGGGCTGACATCACCGCTTCCACCACCGCCGGGTTCTCTCTCAACAGCCGGTCAAGCACCTCCTCCGTCACAAACTCCGCAAAGTCCCCGCGCGTGATGGGAACATGCGCCGAGGACCCCGCAGCGGGTCTGAACTCTGCTGGCCCTGTGGGTCCCCCAATGGGAGCATCCTCCTCCGCCACGATATCTTTGCCCCGTGCCGGATCTCTTCTCCGTGCATCCGACCGATCGTCACCACCACCAGCATCACCACCGCTGCCGCCGCCGCCGGTCCCAGCCAGAACTGGACCCGTGACGACCAGCCCCTCCACGCCACTCTCAAAGTCCAACCGTCGCACCTGTGGGCCCCCTGCCTCAACGACGGGTGGCGTACGGTCAGTCGACCCTGGCGTACGCCGCCCGTCGCCGTCGACCTCCTCCGCTGCATGGCCACCATCGCCGTCTCCGTCGCCTCTGTTCGCTGCACCAGTACTCGACGAGGCCCTCCCCATCGCTTGATCGTCGATTCGGGGCCTCGAAATCTCGATTTCACCCCTTGCTCGGCTTGCTCCCTCTCCGATGTCACCACTGCCCCCATTGCCGCTGTTCCCGCCACTGCCGCCGCTGGTTTCCGCCATGGATGCACGTGGGTAGTTGGGTTTTGGAAGAAGAATGGGAGAATGGGGAAATGAGAGAGTTTTGAAGTGTTTGGGAGTTCAAACCGTCGCTTAGAGCGGTTTCGGACATTCTGCAGAAGTTATACGACGTAAGGACCGTGCTGGGCCGGGTCTGGGCCTGGATCTGGACCGGGCAATAAAAGATTCCTGGCGTACGCCAGGTTGAGTATACCGTACGCCACGTTTTGTTGGGCCGTGGGCCCAAACACCATGGATCAGGTTTTTCTTCTTCAAATGGAGACTCGAATGGTCCAAAAGGTTATTTGTAGCTCTGGTGGGCTCACTCCCAAGCAGAGTCCCATCCAATTTCAAATCAACGACGGTCCACCCGTCCAATTTCAAATCAACGACGGTCCACCCGTCCAATTTCAAATCAACGACGGTCCACCCGTCCAATTTCAAATCAACGACGGTCCACCCGTCCAATTTCAAATCAACGACGGTCCACCCGTCCAACTTCAATTCAACGACGGTCCACCCGTCCAACTTCAAATCAACGACGGTCCGTCCGTCCAACTTCAATTCAACGACGGTCCACCCGTCCAACTTCAAATCAACGACGGTCCACCCGTCCCAGTTCAAAATCAACGACGGTCCACCCGTCCAAATTCTGCCCTTCGCGAGCAGCAGTCTTTCTCAAATAATATGTCGGGCTGAACTCACCGATCAGGTTCTTTAAAATTCATGCCTTCTTTATCTTGCTCTGGATAGTCGAGAGTAGGGTGTCTAGACAACCTTTGACGTTACTTGTCTCCACTCAAACAAATGGTGCTCCAAGTGCCGTCAAAGGGGGGCTTCTGTAGACACCCCATTCTGGACTGTCCAGATTAGTAGTCCTTTTACTTTCTTTATTGACCCAATGATGATAAAACGGTCGAGAACAGTTCAGAGTTGATGGATGGATTTGAGCTTTGGGGGTTGGACCCTCCTTTTTCAAGCCATTTCAAGCCCACCTTTCAAAGCCCACTTCAAACCCTTCGAATCTCGAGCCCAATGGGCCTCAGCAAAGCCAGACCTTGCTTACGCCACCTTCCCATTGGCGTGCGCCAGGTACTTGACACGTGTCGATCATCGGCCGTTGACTGAGTTTGACCTGGCGCACGGTAGGTCATAGGTGGCGTACGGAGGGTATTGACCGGTCAAATCACCGCTTTTACAGCACGCGACCGAGACTTTTACGGCTCCAGAGTACAGGGAACAGTGCTCCCAATGATTATCTGCTGCTGGGCCGTCCCTCACCCTCTCCTACACCTAGTCCCATGCATTTAATGCATGGGTGGCTACTCACTCAACCCAACCAGCCCTAACCAGCCCTCAACCCAGCTGATTACCCCTGGTCTCAGCCCCTCTCTCCTCTATAAATGCAACCCCTTGCATTCATTTGCAAAGGTTAAGCACATTAAAGAAGCCAACTCTTTTCCTCTTTTATCTCTCTTGTTTCTCCTTTCTCCATTGGAAGAGCAAGAGATAGAGAATCATCCCATCCCTCACATCACTGATCAGTCACCAACCAACCTCCATCTTCAACCTTCAAAGCTCAAAACTCCTTCCATCCCTTGCACCAAAGGTATACCACCTTTGTGCTGCGTTCTGTTTTCAACCCCTGAGGGGAACCAGAAGGGTTCTGGCTAGTAACTGATACTAGTCCAGGCCCCTTTCTGGTAAAATAAACCAATCGTAAGAGTCACAACATGGCGCACGCCAGCTATTATTAGCCGTACGCCACCTTTGGCTGTACGTGCACAGGTGGCGTGGGGATCATGTAGGGCTCATTTATTGTTCATTTCTTTTATGTCATCACCTTATAGCATGCTAAAAACCAGTCTACTGCTTTCAATATTTTAGAGCTGTTCAAATGTAGCTTTCAATACTTGTACTTTCTTTGTTCTCAAGGCCTCTGGGGTATGTCTGGTCATGTTCCAGAACCCAGATGATGTAAAGCCAAACACTGGTTCACATACAAACCTGGCGTACGACTCCTGCAGGGTGGCGTACGGCATGTTTGTTAAGGACCAGTGTCTGGCCCTTACATCCTAGTTCAATCCTGGCCTCTTGTTTCTCCCCACTCTGTTTATGGGGTTCGTCTTGCTATTTTCCTGACTACTGGCCATTCCTTATGTCTTTACATGTGAATAATCCATATCATAGACTGCGTGGTTTGCCCTGGGTGTGCACTGGTCCTTTCCAGAGCCCAGAGGATTGAGAGTAGGAGCTGCAGGAACCTGATGTGTTAGTGTACGCCAGCCTGAAGGTGGCGTGCGCAGGGTGTGATGGCGTGTCGTGGTTTGGCCATGGCGTGCCAGCATGTCGCCTGCTCACGCACCCGACGGGCAGCGTACATCATCCCGTTGAGTTTCTGGCAGCGCTTGTTCCCAATCTATGTTCTTACATTTAGTTCAATTCAAGCAAGCAAATCATCATCCATAAACATTTTGTCATATAAATTGCAACGTGTTACAGCTTTAATCCCTATTAACTGTTCCCCCGCCCTAATTGGCTAAAATTGGTTGAATGAGAGAAAAATGCAAATGTCTTGATAAAATGCCTGAGTAGAGACCGATCTCCGGATTGGGCGAGAGGGGTGCCATAAAACCCTTCCCCTCTCGTAACCTGGCTCCCGAACCTCAGATATCAAAGGTGACGACGGACCAGTCTACGCCTTTTCAAATCAAATCAAACACTTTTTCAAAATCAAAGCAAAACGTAGCAAACGTTCTCGAGTTCGGTTCCTTGGCTATTCTTCCGCTAAAACCCGAGTGGCGACTCTGAATCGAAGCGTTTCGCCGCGCTATTTTCCAAAATGGGCCGCCCCCCGAACAATATCTATTCCAAACCAAAATCGGGCGATTTTTCGGGGCGTGTGTCCACAGTCTGTAATTCGAAACAAACTAGAATAAGGTCAAATTGCAATGTATGACAACCTATTTCGTACCTGTTTAATTTGTAGCAATATATGTAATGTATGACTATCTATTTCATTCCGGTTTTGTTACCAATGCTTATGAGTTGCAGGTTGGGGACTCGGGAGTGTGAGGCCAATATCTTGGGGTAAACTGCCGGTAAGTTTGTTACCTAGAATGACTAGTTGCGTGAGAGTCGAGATATTATAAAGTGTGGGAAGGACAACACCTGACAATTTATTCTCTTCAAGGGAGAGTATCCGAAGGTTGGGAAGCAGTACATGTCCGATGGAAGGTGGAATTAATAGTTACTGTTATATGATTAAATCCCAAATAAAACTACTCGGAAGAGAGAGAGGTTACCAAGAGATGGTGGAATATCCCTTTGGAGAGAATTGCTCATGAAATTCATATGTTTCAGCCAAAACAAATGGCCGAGCTCCGGGGAGATTTTTCCTTGGAAACTGTTGTTGTCCCAGAGGTAAAGGAGTTTGAGGAAAGAGAGGTTTTCAACAACCGCTGACATGGTTTCCCTTAGACTTTTGCCCCTTAAGTACTCCAGAACCACTACTCTCTGATGGTTGTGAACTCCGTCCCATTTGCAGAGATTGAGAGGATCGTTCCATGAACTTAATGACCCAAGCGGATCCTCGGCTATAAGATCCTTGAATTAAAGTAGTGCTAGTTGATCCGTTTCACTGCTCAATCTACAGGCTACTTTTGTGGCTTTGGTGAAAAATAACACCAAGTTGAGTAGCTTCATCCTTGAATGAAAGCAGTGCTAGTTGAGAACTAGCCTACTTTCTAACCAAATTATTTTGACTAAAAAATTAACTATAAATCAAAATATATGACGATTTTACCCTCAACATGGCGAAAAATAAAACATTTTGGAAAAAACATTGAATCACACTAACTTTAAACCGGATCAAAATCTATTTTATATCGATACATAGGGTATTCAAAGTACTAAAAGTTGATGAAATTGAACCATAAAAATAATAGATTTGGGGTTACGAATAGCTGGTCGAAATTAGACCAATTCAAATATCATCGGAGCCATTAAAGCTAAAACATGTTTCTACGCCATTCCACTCATTCTATGTTCCATTCGGTACTCGCATTCCTAGTTTGAAGGTATTATTTCATTTCTTAGGAGTTCTGGAGAGTTCATAAAGCTTTATGCACTTCATCAAGCTAAAGCATACAAAATTGCTTAATCATTAGGATTCGCCTATAAGATGTAGTGGTCTTCTTATTACCCAATTTTCATGAATTTGATCGTTGAATTTCACCATCTTTTAGTAAATTGAAAGTTCTCTTTATCACTACATAATAGGTTTTTATCCGATTTAAAATGAGGGAAATGCAAGCGTTTTACCAAAAATATTTAGTTTTTGACTCATTGATCAGGGTGCATTGGTCATACCTTTTTATCTACTAAAAATTATAGACTCCAACTACTTGGGTTGGAAAGTAGACTCAACAAGTTTTATAGCAGTTCTAACCTTGCAAAAAATGGAGTTCGGGAGGGTTTGGAACAAACCCGCAAAATTTGAGGAATTTTTGGAGCTTTGTGCGCTCCAGGTGCAATTCATTGCGCCCTGGGCGCATTATTGAAATTTCAAAACCAACCAAACTTTTCGATCTTGCCACAAACACTCCCAAACTCCGATTCACATGTGGTTTGAACTGTTAAAAAGCTCGTCTAGCCTAATTATTTAAAATAAAAAGATATGATGATTTTACTATCAACAACGCAAAAAAACAAAATGTTTTGGAAAAATCTTTGAATCACACTAACTTTAAACTGGATCGAAACCTACATTATATCGATATAGAGGGTATTCAAAGTACTAAAAGATGATGGAATGAGGTTCATCGTAATGTTTTAGAGTCTAATCTTCTGTACTTGTTTGCCTTGAAGAGAGTCTAATCTTGTCCTTATAGTCTTCTCTTGCTTACGATGTGTTTTTCCGTCAATTGATACAACCACTTCTCTTTATGTGTATCTTGGACC
The DNA here is from genome assembly GCA_014282245.1 of Rhododendron simsii. Taxonomy (NCBI): domain Eukaryota; kingdom Viridiplantae; phylum Streptophyta; class Magnoliopsida; order Ericales; family Ericaceae; genus Rhododendron; species Rhododendron simsii. Next base: position 164,002 of record WJXA01000166.1, on the reverse strand, counting down.
CCTAAAACTATTGCTTTATTTTGCACACCCATCACCGGTTAATATATATCCTGCCCAAAATTTTCAAGTTTTTCTTCTGTTTCTTGTCTCTGTTGGCAGTCTCATACCGTTAACGCTATGCGTTGGTTCTAGAATAAGCCCAGAAAAACAAACGAACCTGAGTTTATGTATAAATGTTCGGATCTTATGGTTAGCCGAATACAAAACAGGTAATGGGTATGAGACACTGAATTGACAGAGCGTTTTATTATTCGCAGGACATTACATGTACCCAAGCTTAGATAGCCAAAACTATAAATGACATGAAAACTCAGAAACTAAATAGAGAGAGCACTTCCACTTTTTATTTTTCGTAAAAATATGATTAAGAAGGGCCTGAAATAAAGGGATGTGGCCTTTCTATATCAATAATTGCACTTCAAAGCTTCGAGCCAGCCTCTACATCCTTAATTTCTGCATTGTACATCTCAGTGGCGAGCCCGGGATGTTCCTTCACAGGATAGTCACGTCCTCAATTACGTCCTATGGCGACAAAGTCATAGGTTGTATTCACGGTGGAAAGCTCTGTTATAGAGTGCAAACTTACAAGAGTGTTGCATTTTTATGGGGCGATGAGGACCCGAGTTACAATCATAACAAAATACTGGCTAAACAACTCGATGAAAAACCTATACAACAGCGGAATCAATCTGCTCCACAGCCGCTTGTTTGTCCAAATATCGCTGCCTAGTTAGCTTCGCGGTAACAAGAAAGGACAGTTTCAAACTAGAGAAACTATTATTTAAAAAACGAAATCAAAAACTAGAGAAGCTATACACCAGAGCGAGGCTGTACTGAAGAATGCCTTCTGCCTACAAGAAAACTAGAGAACCTATTAACAGATCAAACGATTTTGGCAGGTCAATTAGATTTTTGCTGAGCCCTAATTTAAGCATCGGCATCGTCCTAGTCCTCTAAATTTTCAGTTCCTGAAAAAATCGAGGGGACTGAAGTACGATACGCTTCTTTGGTAAAGAGATCTTATAGATGGGCTTTCCCACGCATTACAACTACCAAAATGTCCAAAACAATAGTACATGCTACTCGAGGTTATTGGTACATCCCAACAGAGCATATCAAATAACTCTGACATTCGAGTTGTTTGATTGGGACAATTGTTTTGTACTTATAATTCGAGTTAAGGTTCTAATAACAAGTAAACATATATAAAAGAGACAACCCCGACCTCAACAGTTAGATCAAGAAAAAACCTATACAAATCGTTCGAGATTGAACTGGTAAAAATATCTTTCGAGCCAGATAGCAAGGTGTAGGCTAGGAAAATGTCAGTATAAGTTGTAAGCATGCCAAAAGCGATAAATAACTCGACAACTAAGTCTACAGATTATCCGCAGCAAAATTCCAAAGGCGATTGGCATTCTCAGATAAAGATTAGAGACTATTCAATACCCTTTCTCAGCTTGATGTTAAACCTCCTTGAATCTGATTTGATATGGAAGCTAGTAGCTTAATTTCCCATCACAGCACATATTGAGGGAATTAAGGACAGAATGGCTAAGAAAGCTGAAGATATACAAAACCTAAACTGTCAGGAAAACATATTCTATTCGCATAAGCCAAATGAGACAATCTCATTCCCATAACCAGCATTTGAACTACAAATATACGATCAGTTGAAGTTAGTAACCAATTCTTTCGAAGCCCTAAGGATTTAGCAAGATAAATGTTTCTTCTGAAAAGCAGAGACCAAAACCATTTCCATCGAAAAAACACATCCATTCCCAAGTGAGCGTTTTGAAAACGTTACTATTTGTTACCTTTTGTTACCATACCAATAAAGATGCTACTGGCACATTCCTAATGCCTTACATGTGGGAACTTACATGCATACGGAATTAAATATGCACAACTATGACTACTTGAAAACTCAAAACTATACATGGAAGATAACTTTCACCTTCTGTTTTATTCTTCTTAATTTACATGATTAACAAACCGCCCTGCATATTTGGGTTTCGGCCTTTCTAAGTAAGTGATTGTGCTTCAAACCTTCCAAGCATCCTCCGCTGAGTCCATTCCTCTAGTGGCACTCTTAGTAGCTATTCTCGAGACGTTCCTTCGCCGGTGAGTCGCATCCTCATTTGTCTCCTACCATGGACCAAAACCGGGTGTTCAGTTTGAATCGTTGGAGTCCAGGTCGAGCGCGGAGTCAAAATCATCGGCATAAGTCCCCCAATTTTGTAAGACAAGAGGTCAGTATGTTAGCACTAAAATCTGTGATGAATTATAAGGGTTTTACTTGGAAAAGAAATAAGACATTGAATTTCTTAATTAATTCACTATGCTGTTATCTTTTCTTTAACTCCCTAACTCTCCCGCTTCGTTTTTTCCCCCTTCCCTTGTTTGCTTGTACAAATTCAAGATTCAAAGACGCAAAACAGAGTCTGAAGGAATTATTCCTCTGTTTACTTAATTTCACCTGTTAGATTTTGATTTTATTTTCTATTATTGATTTGCAGTCGAATGACTCTGAGGGTAGTTTAGCGTCTGAGGCCGCGAATGGGCGGGTCATCTAGTACTGTATAGCGGATGAATATTCGAACGTGGATGAGGGTTTGAAAGAGCTTTCTTTCATGTTCAAGGGGAATGGTCTTCAGGAGTTGACTAAGAGGCTACAGGAGGAGACAGGGCTTGAAGACATAATAGTGTGCTCCCGCAGTTCAATGAACACGCTATACACGCTTCGGTCGAAGCTTCCTCCCTCAAATGTGGATAGGCAAGTCGTCGTAGTTCCATCCTCATCAAGAGATCAGTAAGAGTTGGTTTTCTTTAAGCGAGTCTGTGTCTTGTCACTTGTGTTTTAGTACATAACTAGTATTTGTCCGTTCCTACGACACTTGCTAGCTAGTGGCTTTATTAGTGTGTAGTATGTGATCCTATTCTTAGTGGCACGAAAGAGAATTACCCTTGCCTACGGCACTCTTCCAACTAAATTTTTAAGCTAGCTACAAAGAACTATCATTTTGCTTATAATCCAAGTAAATACCACGTAAAAAATTTAAACTAAGCAGCAGCAACACATCCAAAGCATCAACAAACATAAGCATATTTTCAATAGAGAGATGAAATTCCATCATATATGGGTAAAGACACCATCATATCACGTAGAAGTAAATTAGCAATACAAATACACTCAACATAGAGTAAAAATGTACACCATTGACCAGCATCAAAGATCTGCACAGCACTCTGATGGACTCATATGTAATGAGGACTCAAGAAAGGCGAAAAAAAAAAGACAAAAAGTCAGAAACCTCACTGTCTCAGTTTTCTTTTCTTCTGATCCTCCTGCTCGATGTATCTCTCTCTCAGTTTTCCCTAATAAATTAGTTTCACCCCAAAACTTCTACTCTTTCTTTGTTTTAGGGTGAAACTTTGTATTATGAAGTTGTAAAGCCTAATTCTTAATGTTTTCATGCAAATATCTTTTGTGCTATTTGCTTCAAGGTGTTTGCTCTTTTGAGGTGTTTGTTCTTTTTTTGTTTTACTGTTTCTGCAATAGAAATTAGCAGTAGATATGCAAGACATCATCCTTTTTAAATTTGTCTAACAGCTAGAAAAAGCAAAAAAGAAGGAAGCTGCATTCATTGTAACGTTTGCAAAACGGGAGCAGGAGATAACAGAACTGAAGGTGAGAACTCAAGAGCAGCAGTGTTTTTGAATTGTGTTGTGAATGAAAGAATTTACTTGCTAATGCATTTTCCTAATATGATTGATTGATTGATGGTTGTAACTAATTTATTAGGGAAAACTGGGAGAGAGATCGATCGAGAAGGAGGAAAACGATGGTTTATTGTAGTAGTAAAAGAGAGTGACTTACAATCACACCCAAATTCATCACGGTAGCAGGAGCGTGATGAAAAACTTACAATCACGACCAATAATTCTACTCTTTATGATTTATTGTAGTAGTAGATGGCTCATGACTAGAAGCGCCACACTATAATTTTATGACAGTTAAATTGTCGAAGTCTAATGAAGGTTTTTTTCTAGTCACACTCAATCTAATTTACTTTATTTATTTAATCACACATTTAAGCTATATAATTTAATCAATTAAATTATGGGCGATTTGATTAAAACGAATTTATTTTATTAGAAAAATCTGGTGTCCAAATTAAGGTAGTTACAAAAATCTTGTTGAAGCAACAAAATCACAACGTACGAATAATAGATACAACTAATTCAATGCCGGGGTTTGATGACGAACACAAAATAAAAGGGTTTTTGTTATTAGTTTCTGTTTTTTTTTCCTTCTGAATGTTTCTAGCCCTCCTTTGAAGAGTACTGGTTAACCCATGGAGTTGTTTATTTGATGGTAAGGGCTGAAACTCAAGAATTTGTTTGGTTTGGATTTTGAGGATGGTTTTGAAGGTTATTAGTGGAGTTAGATAGATAGAAAAATGAAAGTAATAATTGGAGAGAAAATTTATTAAGGACCGTGGGCTGAGAAAAGGGTTGGAGTCTCTAGACCCAAGGCGAATTGTAAGTAAAATTCTCAGCGATCAAATAGTTACAAATGTTGTTCGACTTGAATTTTTACGTAGACAACGTAGTTGATGACGCTAACAAAATGAACGGTTCTGATCAACTTTTAGGATAATATAAATTCTTCTTAAGTATGACCAAGAATAGGACGGCAAACGAATCAAGCCGCTCTCGAACAGCTCGAGGCTCAGGTCGTTTCGTGATGTAAACGGGCAATCTTGAGCTCAGATTGTTGGCTCGTTCAATCATTCGAGCCAATTACACCAAAAAAAAAAAAACTCCTAACCTTCATGTTCTCATAATGAAATGTCCTCCCCCCATAGGAATTTCAATTCACACCTCCCTCTCTCTCTCTCTCTCTCTCTAGGTAACAAATTTCAATTCTCCCTCTCCCTCTCCCTCTCCCTCTCCCTCTCCCTCTCTCTAGGTAACAAATACAGTATCCTGTAGTAACAAACACTTCTGTGGTTGTGATTTTTACATTTACTTTTGAACATTAGCCATGGAGTTTTTCAACAACACAAAGGCAGTAAAGCTCCTGGTCCCCACCACAACAAATATCTAGTCACTTCTGCCGACAAAACAAATCGTCCTTCAAAGCCTTATCGAGTCTACTAGTAGACAGTGTCGGATTCAAAAATTTCATACGGATGGATCACTTCTCGAATATAGAGTCAACAAAAAACTCGCTAATTTTATCTCTTGACAATAAAAAATGAACGAATGAAAACATGCATAGACACAACATATTTGTCATGCTTATTTTAGCTAATTTTATCTTGTGAAAATACATAAACAAAGGATAATGAAAAGCATTTTAAAAAATGAATGAACTAGCGTTTCAGTAATGTACTTGATTATTTAGCTAATTTTAAAAAATGAATGAACTAGCTAATTTTATTAGTCGCAAAAAATAATAAGTAGAAAAGCATGCGTTTGCTTTGTGGGCTGGGGCCTGGGTTTGAGCCTCTCTACTCTCTAGCTTTAACTTAGAAGAAGCTTATTTTTTTCTTTCACTGTTTAAAAATAAAAAATAGAAAAGTCAGAGATCGTGGAGTAGCAAAGCTTTAGAGCATTCATATCGGTCTCTTTAAATTTTGAACCAAATTATACTTAAAAAATTCATTTTATTACTTTATCTACTCACTTTTAAAATGTTTATTGCATCAGACTCTTTACTCTCACTCTCTACTCAATTAAATATTCGTTTTTTTTTATTTCTTGCATTTATTCCCGCATTTCTCTACTCAATTAATAGTTAAAAGGGTGAATAGTGACTCTTTAACAAAAGAGTAACTGTAGCAAAGTTATTTATTTTGCAAAGTAAAGAGGAAGGAAAAGAGGCAGGTGCATGGCATTGTTTTGTCAACTTTCTCATTTTTGCTCTTTAGTTTAGAGAATTGTTTAAAGAGTCGCGTGCGGGTGCCCACTTGGTTCAACACGCCAATCTATATTTACCGTATAATTTTATACTTAATACATACTGAAATGGTTAAAAAAAAATCCGATAATTTCAGGAGGGTCCCATGACCCTCTTATGTCTTAGTTGAATTCGCCCCTGCCCAGAAACGGATTTAGGTGGGGGCACGTGCCCCTAGCTACTCCCCTGCGTGTCTCACTCAAGATTAAAATAATTTTGTTATATTTTGGCATAATTATGAAAATGTCTTACTGTAATATATAAACACACATACTTGCATATATCTCGAAAATACACATATATAATTAGTTTTACACAAGATTTTATCATATGATGCATTTATACTTGTTGCTTTATGAGCTATTTGTTTATTTGGAGCTATTCTTTCTTGATTTTGTTTATTTTTAACCGTCTAGGAGAAATATATTAAAACAAAATCATTAACAAAACTAGCTTAATCATTCTAAAACTTGTTGATGTATATTTAAAACTAACTTGAAAATTTTTGTCTGAGATTTTTTAGCTCATATTTACCTAATTTAACTAAAAATACGTGTTATAAACTTTTGTAACTAGTAATGCATAGCCTTAATTTTGTACGATTTTACCGTGGTTGAAAAAAAAGCATATTTTCGTCATTATGATTAGTAAGGTGTCCCTACTAGTCTATATTTCTGAATCCGTTTCTGCTTCTGCCAGTAGATCGTTGAGCCAGTGGATTGACAACCCAAAAACCATCCGACTCAAGTAGACTAGTGGGGACACCTCACGGCGGCTACCTCACGGCTTCAAAGAAGATTAAAAGAAGTTGGGAAAATGATGGTTCAGAACATGTTTTAATAATTAATACCTGTGAAGGACATGCTGAGAATATTTGTTTATGCTAAAATGTTATTGACGGATATTAGTTGGAAATTGATTTTAGCACTCCAAAAATTGATGGAAGGACTCCAAAATGACGTCGTTTTGTGTATCAATACAGTGCAGTTTTGGAGCTCCTCCATCAATTGCCAAAATCACAATACATATTAATTATCAAACACGTCCTTGGCCATCATTATCCCAAAAAAGATTATGAAAGAGAAATAATGGAGTTTTTAAATATCCATCCTCATATCTCATCCCACATAAGTATTCATCCCCGTCATTTTGAACAGTTATGTTTTCATCTTTTCAATGTGTAAAATACCCATGTTACCCCTTATTGTTATTAACGTGTGAATATGTGTGTGTATATATATTTATTGCTTGTTTGATTCCTAAATTAAAGGGATTTGGATGAATACCACAATCCTTCTTGATTCCTAAATTAAACCTTATTGAAGAAAAATTAAAGGGATTCCGTTTCACATCACAATCCTCCAATTAAGTGAGAAATAATAGGAGAATTTCAAATTTCCAAATTTTTGAATGTGCAGATTATCAAATCCCAATTATTTCTGTTTTCATTTATGAAATATTCCTGCAAATGCACCATGAAAATCAAACTTTAGAAACATGACCACATATTCATGAATTCACCATGCATAATCACAGAAAATTTATTTTTGATCAGCAAAAAGATTATATTAAAACTTGATAAGGATGCATCACTACAAGAAATCACGGCTTTAAAACGCCGGCAAAAGTGAAATAAACGCCGGTAAAAGCCTTACCGGCGTTTATCCAGGCGTTTTCCATAAACGCCGCGACTGCCGGGCTCGAGAATACTTCCCGGCGTTTTATAAACGCCAGGAATAATCCCCGCATTTTTTCCGGCGTTTATGAAACCCCGGGAAAAATTTTCCGGCAACTATCGATCCCACCACCGGCGAGGAAATTCCCGGCGTCTAGTAAACGCCGGGAATAGTCTTTTTTTTAAAAAAAATATTGGCATTCCAGCATTTATTAAAACGCCGGGAATAGTCCCTTTTTATTAAAAAAAATATATTTATGTCATTTTACCCATTCACTATTATTTTCACTTGTTCATAATTCATTAACATCTGCTCACGTTCAATGTAGCAAACATATAAGTAATAAAAAACAAATACACATACAAATCGACAATTTATTAAAACTCGACAAATGGTACATCCAAGATAAAAATCCAAGCCAAATAAAGGCAACATGGTAAAGAAATTATCAGCTCTCCATAGATAGCAACGGACGAAACCTAAGCAGCTTTCCAATAGCGAAACATTCCAAGCTCAAACATCAAGGACCAGCTGTAACACATAACATCCAATCGAAAATATCATGAAGCAGCACTAGAAGCTTACAAGAGTTCAGTATTATAGCAGCTTACAAGGAAATTAGAATCATTTTCATCAACAAAGATAGTGCAGCCACATTGTAGCAACAAAGATAGAGCCGCCACAAATCCATACATATTCAGCATCAACCAGCAACAAGAAGACAAAGCTGAGCAACAGATCTAACCAAATATATTATCAAACAAGATGAAATCAGTAACAGTATCACGGACAGCAATTCAAGGCATAATATTGGATAAAGACAACTGAAAATACACACATATTTTAGGAGGCAATATAGAAAAGAGATATTGTGCAATATAGAAAAGAGATCATTATCGTATGTTTCACAAAGGCCGCAGGCCCATAGTAAGTTGCATAAAAATATCATTACCTGTACCCGCATCAAGTTCTATTGCAAAAATTCCATCAAATTCCGATGATGTAATCATCTTAAGCAAAACAAAATCAGCTATTACCAGTTTTGCTCTCGCCACTGTCAACAGCTCTTGCGAAGATCATCAAAGGTGCCACACTGTCAACAGCTCTATCCATAACAGTTTTGATCCATGTTTCAAAATCAATAACTAAGTGTTATGGTGCCACACTGCCACCAACAAACAAAAGCATATACAGCCAACCAGTATGAGAAGAAATCCATAAAGACACAATAATCAGTTGATTGCATATACGACCAACAAGTCAAGTAAACGCCGAACCATACAAAATCCACTAACCCACATGAATAGTTTTATCAAGGTGTAGCATCAACTAACCCACAGTAGTTTTATCAAGGCCATTATCCAAAAGGTGAGCTTGAACTCTAGAAAGAATAAAGCTCGTTCTCTCAATTTGTTGCTTTTCCCAAATAATATAGAAAAGACCAACAAAGATTGGTCCACAACATAACAAAGGAAGGACAAAACATAGAAGTCCGATAATTACCTGAGGAAATGTGACGATGACGATGCCGGAAAGAAGAGCTGGATCTTTGAGAGGTACAGTGAGAGACAAAATGAGCAGACCACCTACTTCCTTCTCATAAAGTTGCGCAATTACTCCACATGGCTATCACAAGTCGATTTCATCATGTAATACTGTAGCAATCTGCTGTATGGTAGTACTTCTAGAAATGGGAAAAGAAATGCCAATATGTGCCAAAACTTCCAGAAGAGTGAAGACATTCTTGGGGTAACACACAGCAAAGCTTTTTGGACCACAGCAACATGAAGACATGAATGGAGGCATAATAAGTGAGAGCCTACCAAACAGAACTGCACTAAGCAATCACTGTATCTGGACAACTACCAAACAATCCTTTAACAAAATCACCGTATTTCTCATTTTTCATTCATTTCCCCTGTAACATCCACTCACATCTTTAGTAGTTACTTTGAAAACCAATAGATGATAAGAAACACCGTACAAGCAGCGATGACGGTAGAAAGGATGAGAGTGTCTCTTGATTTCTTTCTTCTAATGGAAGAACCTGAAAGGATTATCAACAAGATAAGAGGAAAAAAAGGCATTTCACAGGCAGTAAAAACTGCACAAAAAATGGTTTCAAGAAAGTACCCAGTAAGCCACGAATGTTGGGGAACTTGTCACTTAGGAGTTTCACTTTCCCCTGAACGTCACCGGAAAAAGCCCTTTGTTACCCCAAAGCTGCCCTTGTTGATTGAGCCTGATTAATAACATCATCTATCTGCAAAACAGTTTACCAAACAAGGTCATGAAATACAATAAGAAAAGATCATACAGTAAAGAAGTTGACTGAAAGTAATACTATATGTCTATAACCCACAAAAAAGATGGTTTGCAGAGAAAGCACTATCTCAGGTACCCGCGAAAAAGAAACAAAATATGCCAAATTCAGGTTGCAATGCCATCAGTTTAAATGAAACTTTTCGACTACAGAGCGTAGGCATTACCTGCCAAGTCTTAATCCTGAGGCCATTGGCAGTCTCCTTGAGGAATGCCGTATCCAAGTCCACCTTCGTTCCTATGCCCGTAGAGTTGCCCTTCCTTAGGCTTTCTATGCTAGAACACAAGAAAAATACACCAAAAGATCCGGTAAGACCAGCCTCGAATTTTATGAACTCGTAAGTTTTTAACAATTCTCACATTTTTTTATGGGCGCCGATCCATTTATTCATCCTGCAATGAGTTTCAGTTCCAAACACTATTATAGTACCATGAACAATGAATGGCAAACCACCAGGCTAGATCATACATTCATACCTAGTTCCGTGACCAGATTTGCAATAGATTGTCTTCATCTTGATATTTGAGCTACCACTAACAATTGAAATGCAATCGTCCCCTACACAAAATGAATGAAAGTACCGTCAAGCTATGTGTTTGGTCACCCTTCGATAAGTGAGTAAAGTGTATGGTCACCCATCGATAAGTGACAAAAAGAACGGAACTTGTGTAGGTCTTATAGGTTCCCATGAATTTATTTTGTCCCATGAAATGGGAGCGTAGAGGGCGGAGTTGAGGAACATGTTCCAATTTTATAGTTCTCAAGAAAAACGTTTGTTGATCCAGTTATATGCATGGAATCGGCGGTCAATGCAGAGATGACGTTTCGATCTGGCGAATTGAAGATCTCGAGCACTTCGTCGTCAGTGTGAACATGGAGCGCGATTTTGTGGAGGTTTTCTTTCAAATTCACGATTGAACTCCACATCATCAAATCCCTCGACAAACCCCTCTATCTAACCTGTAAATACCCAAATCCACAGACATAATACCGAAAAAACACTCAGAATCATAAAACCCCTATCTGGCAAAAAAAATGCCCAAAAACCTATTATGTGTTTGTTGTTTTTTTATGGTCCATTTTCTGTGAGAAATAAAATCATGTCTCTTCTCCCTTTCTCACAACTCAAATGGCCTGAAAACCGTAAAATAAAGAACAGAAACGGAGAACCATACCTCATCCTGGTCGTCAGACTCTTCGGCGCACTTGATCTCTGACTCGATGAATTTGAGGAGCGCCTCGTCAGAACTCGGCCGCGAAGAGTAGTGGTTCACCAACGGGAACAAACTGCTAGACAGCTGTCGAGAGACGCCGCCTCTGTCACCAACGTGAGAAGAGGCGGCTATGTCACCAACGCGCGAGGAGAGGAAACAAGGGGAGGCCAAATCGCATACAGCCATACACTATATCACTGTTGAAACAGCCATTGTTCGAGAGAGAGAGAGAGAGAGAGAGAGAGAGAGAGAGAGAAACGTACCACTGTTAGATTTAGGGTCCTTGGGGGACTGAGTCAGCGAGCTGTGAGTCGAATCGATCGATTGAGGGTCCTATAATCATTGATCGGCGATTTAGGGTTGTAATTGGAGGAGAAATGGAGGATGAGTGGCGATTTAGGGTCAGTCGGTCAGAGATGAGGGAACGAATGGGGTGGGAAATGGGAGAGGAGACTGCGCGATTTAGGGCTGTAGGGTTTTTTTTCGTTTGATGCTACTAAATACTCCGTGCGTCGGTCGGGTCAAAGTCTTGGCTGTTCCTTTCTCTTATTGCCGCGTGTGGAGTATAAACTATTCCTGGGGTTTTCGGGAAATGCCGGGAAAAAAATGCTGGGAAAAGCCCTTTTTCTTGTAGTGCATCAAGAAAAAAAGAAAGCCTAAACCATGATACATGGAAAAGGGGAAAATAAACTTCCAATAATGCATTGGAAGAGAGAAATAGGAAAAAGAGAAAAAGGCCAAAACAGTAGGCCAAAATTAGCAACAAACTAATTCATAGACAGCCCAGGTAGAAAAACAACTTGAAACACCTTCAGAATCTCCAGTCTTCAACATCAAAGTGTTAGCATATGAAGCATCAGCAATAGCAGACAAACATAACAGCAGATCAGGCTGAAAGGAGAAAATAATTATACTCCAAGCTATCACCTCAAGAATGATCACAACTAACAAGGAACTTTGGCAATTCCATTACAGTAGCTAATGATTCCTTACACTAAAAGTGGTTACAGAATTGAAAAAATCTGAAGGAGCAAACTGAAAGATTCTTTTCCATCTCATTATTTTCTTTTTTTTGGTCTTTTTCTATTATCTCTCATCAAATTTACTTTCCCAATAATATTCTCAAATGACTTTGTTCCCAGGACGTTCGGGGCCGAGAAAACTGGCAATAATATTTTGTCAAACTCATGTATGTGTTCTTACCATCTTGCCCATCAGAGGAATAGGGATCCAAGGCAACATTAGTATAGTAACTTAACAATGAAACATTAGAAGTGTCAAGTTCTAGCCAAATTGCCCAAACTTTCCCGACTGAATTGGTCAGAAATATCAGAGCTGATGTTGGATCTCAGTGCTTCTAAGCCCCCCACTAGTTGCGAGTTGAAAAGAGGAATGATATAGGATCAAAAAACATGACCTACTTAGAACATGGCGTAATTCCAAACAATAAACCTAACAACTATCCCATACAAACATGACATACTTAGAAGAAGAAATCATGAATTCATGGAATCGGCTTCTATCCATGACATATTTCAAGCAATAGGAATCGATTTCACGAACATGACCTATTTCGTAAAACATGACTTCAACTATCATGGAAAAAAACGTCCATCTAGCTGATTACCCCCCACAATCCCCACAATCATGGCATATTGCGGCAAATAACAATGAACTTAGTATAATAAAAAAATCTCATGACTTTATATGCGTAATATTGTCATCTAATATTACAAAAACATGACACGTTTGCGTGTGTCAATCTAATATTGTCATTCAGTCAATCTATCAAACAAGTGGTGGCCCCAAATCAAAAGTCTAATTCAAAAGTCTAATAATTTGCATGTGTTCATCTTCCTCAAGTAGTTCATTAAAGAATCTCAAATCCATGATACTAAGCATGACATAATTTGAAACAATAGCCCAACTGAATTTTAACAACTATTCCATACAATCACGACATTTTTTCAAACATGAAATCTTGATTTCATGAAATCGGTTTTGATATTCATGACATATTTAGCATGACTAATGAATAGAGATATTAACACGACTATTTCGAAAAGCATAACTTCAAAAATCATGAAATATTCGTCCTTGAGCCGAGTTTCCCACACAATCATGAACTTGATATAATCAACATATATGCTGTGATTAATACTCACAATCATGCTCCAATAGGCAAACCAAACAATGAAGCAAAAAAATTACGATGGGTTTGAAGGAACAACTTACGAAATCTAGCCATGTCGGTTTCATCACCTTTTCTATGGCCGGTTCTTCAGCAACGAAGGACTGGATCGATCGGTTTTTGGCTTTTGGGATTTTTCGGAAAAACCCTCATTAGGATTGAACGGGGGACTACATGTGTAGTTGTTCATCTACAGATTCCGCAACAATGGAGGAGGGACGGACTTATCTGGAATTTTTGAGGATTTTTTGCCGTTCATGGTTTTGGAAAAGGATAAGGGAGCCCCAAATTCAAATTGTTTCCATTTAGGAAAATGGATGAGGATAAGAATCGTCGTCGGGAATTTCAGGATTGACAAGCGAAATCAACGGGGATCAATCGCCAGGATTACGCGAGGATTGGAGGATTAAGTTTCCGTCCCCTTTTTCAGTGCTATTATATATATATATATATATATATATATATATATATATATATATATATGTTGCATAATTTAGGGGTACTATTGGCATTAAAAAAGAGTAAGGATGGAATCATAAGTGCCAAAAATATGCTGGATGAAAACTTACGGGGCGGGGCACTCAAGGATGAAACTTTAAGTCTCCCGGAAATAATCGAGGAGTACGTAAGCTAATCCGAAAAACTCGTGACCTTCGAAGGAAAAAAGTCCTAGAAGAGGAATAGTAAGAGTATCCACAATGCTATAATCAAAAATTGATAACCAAAAGATGCCACATCATCTTTTGATTATTCATCTAAGAGATTGCTAAGATTAGCAATGTAGATGTCTACAATGGTATAATCAAAATTGGATAACCAAAACTTGTTACATCATATTTTCAAATTACAAAAAATTAAAAACTGTGAACAATAGAAAATAAATTTTCTAAAAATAGTTTTGAAACTAATAAAAACTATTTACTAGAAATAGAAAATAGTTTTTGAAATTTTTTTTGGAAAAAACTATTTTCGAAAAAAAAATTAATTTTTTAGTAAAATATTTTTTTCCCCAAAATATTGTTCAAAAGAAAGAGAGAGAGGAAAAGGGAAGAGAGAACAATTTTGTATAATAATTGGTGTATTTGATTGAGAATATGTAGGGTCTATTAAATTTGGTTATTGTCAAAAGGTTGCTAATTTTGGTTATCCAAAGCTCAAAATTTGATTATTTCTAAGGAGGTTGTTAAGTTTGATTATAGCATTATGAGCTATATTTTGCACCAACATTGTTAACTTTAAAAATCTTTTACTTTTGATTATAGCATTGTGGATACTCTAATACACGGAACTCATGGCAAAACCATGGTCGGTTTTGCTTGGTCACATCAAGTTAAATTGCCACACTGTTTACAAGATGTGTACTAGTATATTAATTAGCTGATGATGGATGTGTTAGCTGGGTGGCCAAAACATATGTGCGCATGGACCAATACTCGAAAGTCACCTCACACGGTTAGGCTACATCCTATTGCCTTCCGGTTACTAGCAACAAACGCGGTAAGGCTTATCCTGTTGCCTTCCGGTTACCAGCAACAATATTCTTCCCCAACATTTCTTTGAGAGAGAGAGAGAGAGAGAGAGAGAGATGGAGATTTGGCATCTGGTGGTCGTTGCAGTGGTGACTGTGATTGTCGGGGGCGTTATGCATCTCATTTTTTATGCTTTATGGGGTTTCGTTTCACCGAAATTGGGGAGATTGGGGCTACGGCTTGCCCATCAAAAGGAGCCCCAGACAGCTCCTGTTCTCCTCTTGGATCAAGGGCGAGAGGTAAACATGAAACTGGTACTACTATCTTTCTTGCTTTCTTTGACAACGTTTTTGTTTTTAAGTTTTTGAGTTCCGAAACAGTCTTTCCCCATCCATTTATTTACGCTTAGAGGCGGCCGGGCATGGGTTAGGCCCTTAAGGCCGTGGTCTAGGCCCTCCACCTAACGAGGCAGGGCGAGCCCTACGTTGGGAGGTCTCACGCCTCTGTTTTCTGCAGATTCAAAGCTTGATGAAAGTACTATTCCCCAACCCAAAAGCCGTGCGCCTCCGCAGCAACCACAACAAGTACCTCTGCGCCGGAGAAGATGAAATATCCGTAACCCAAGATGAGAACGGCTCCTCCGAAAATGTCTGCTGGACCGTCGAATTCTGTTCCGAATCAGAAGACAAAATCCGTCTCAAGAGCTGCTACGGCAAGTACCTCACCGCCTCTAACAAGCGCTTCCTGTTCGGCTTGACCGGACGCAAAGTCCTCCAGATGGCCGGCTGCCTCGACTCGTCGGTGGAGTGGCAACCGATACAGGAAGGGTAACTTAACTCATCACTCCTAATTATCATACAGTATTACACCTAATCACCTATGGTCTCCTCCACTGACTCAATTTATTAGTGGTGGTTTGGCTTTATTAGATAATAATTTCTTTCGACTTTGTTAGTTTTATCCGTCTCAACAACACTAATATAGGAAAGAATAACCACGATCAAAATTTTCAAAACGTTGATGGAAGACAAAAATAATACAAAACAAATGGACTTCCTTTTAGAATATTTTTTTCTTTAGTGAATATTTTTAAATTTTGGGTCATGTTTTTTTTTTTTTTTTTTTTTGCATTTCTGACTTCTTGATAAATATCTAACAGAGAAAGAGAGACACTCTTCCATGAAATTGACAAGGGGATGCCCCGATAAAATCAAATATAAAGTTCCACTGGCTTAACTGGTCTGCAAATTAACTCGCCAGTACTTATGACTTGTACTAGCAAATATGAAAAGGCAATATCGAAATAACTCTCAAAATGCTAAATAATTCAACTTTACTATTTGCAATAGGAATTGGGTGAAGTTCAGGACGTGGGACGGGACCTTTTTGCGGGCCAATGGCGGCGTTCTGCCATGGCAGAGTTCGGTCACCCATGATGTTCCTTGGGTACTACAGGATTTGGTCCTTTGGGATGTTGATGAGGTTGAGATTGTGTCGGAACAGTTGCCGCAACCGGGCGTTCAGTTGGAATCATCGGGGTCCTGGTCACGCTTGAAGTCGAATTATCGGCGTAATTTCCTCAGTCTTGTAAGACAAGAGGTCAGTATGGTAGTACTAAATTCTGCGGTGAATTAGAAGGATTTTATTTGCAAAAGAAATTAGACATAAAATTTGTGATTTTCTTAGACACAGAGAGAAATTTGGGAAGGTTTGATGTGGGCTGTCCTAGCGGTGGTGTGATTGTCAACGGCGTTATACATCGCGTCGTTGATGCTTTATGGGGTTTTCTGTCACCGAAATTGGGGAGATTGTGGCGATGACTTGCCCATCAAAATGAGCCATAGGCAGCCCCTGTTCTCTTGGATCAAAGGGCGAGCGGCAAACATGAAACTGCTACTATCTTTGTTGCCTTCTGTGATTGCGTTTTTGGTTTTAGTTTTTGAGTTCAGAAACAGTCTTTCTCCATCCTTTTATGGAGTACGAACTTACACTCAGAGGCGGGCATGGGTTAGGCCCTTCACGCCATTGTCTAGGTCCTCCACCTTATAAGGCAGGGCGACCCCTATGTTGGGGTTTTGTTCTGTTTATATTTGATATCTCATGCCTCTGTTTTTCTACAGATTCAAACCGTGATGAATCTATTCTCCAATGCAAAAGCCGTGCGCCTCCTCAGCAACCACAACAAGTACCTCTACGCTGAAGAAGACGAAATATCCGTAACCCAAGACGAGAGCGGCTCTTCTAAAAACGTCTGCTGGACCGTCGAATTCTCTTCCGAATCTGAAGACAAAATCCGTCTCAAGAGCTGCTACGGCAAGTACCTCACCGCCTCCAACAAGCGCTCCCTCCTCGGCTTGACCGGTTGCAAAGTCCTCCAGATGGCCGGCTGCCTCGACTCGTCGGTGGAATGGCAGCCAGTACAAGAAGGGTAACTTAACACTCCTAATTATCATACAGTATTACATCTAATCACCTATGATCTCCACTCACACAATAAATTAGGGTCGATAATGCCAAAACTCAAATTGTTGCTGCCAAAACCCAAAATGAAATTTATCATAAAATGGCTTCTTCTTTTTTTTTTTCCCAATATTGTATACAGTAGCAGGAGTTAGTGAGCGTATTAGAGTTAATACAGGGAATTCAGAGACTATCCATAGGTCTGGCCACCAATGCCCCCCTCGTGAGACTCGAATCTTGATCACCATTGAAGGAGGGAGATGAGTAACCAGCTTCACTAGAAGTGGTTCTCATAAAATGACTTATTTGGCCTCCTAATCCATCGTACAATGGCTCCCGGCCCTCTTAATTTCAATTTTCTACAGTGTTCTTCCTCCTTTAGCTCTGTCACCCAATCACCAATTATACCCTCATTATTTATCTACATGCAACTCTATTCCAATCATCGCCAATGTCAACATATCTTCTACGTTTCAATATTATAGTTTGATGGGGAATGTTAACATAATATGGAGTATTAGAAAATATTATATTATCATATTTTCTTGGTTTCAATAGTATATTAATTTCTTGTTTAAATTAGGTTAATATTTATGTTTCCTTGTTATTCATGTTTCCTTGTTGGTTAGTTTCTTAGTCACCAAGTCCTATAAGGCTATAACCTATATAAAGGCATGTCAGGGTTATGGCTTGTACACAATTAATAATACATCCTTTTGATTTTCTTCACACCCAATTCCATTTCTTTACATGCAAAACCCAATTTGTAACTTTTCTCATGTTTGTGGAGTTCGAATCTGAATAAGCCCATGTTGGAATTTATTTATGTGGCTCACATGCCACATCAATCCTATTTATATTTTAGTTAATGTGGTGACTATTCACGAATGGGTTTAATGACTATTCATGTGTAAGGTTGCAACTATTAATGAATAGGTGCTTATTACTTCTTTGATGGAAGGAAGTATGAAGGGTTGTGTCCATTGGGAAAGGGTCCCGATCTATCTATATAAAGGCCTGTGATTACCATCAAGTTACATGGGTGAAGAACCATTATATAGATTAGATTGGAAATCCTACCCATTGCTCTCCGAAATCAATTAGTGAGAGTTTGTGTTGGTGGAACATATTGGTTCAAGATCGGAATGGTTTCGGATTTCTCAAGACTTAAACGCCATGGCAGAAGGTAAGTAATTTTCCGCTGCGTATTTATTTTAATTCTCCCACAAAGATTTATCAGCCCACGCCTTTGTTGGACCTACACAACGGACCAGCAATGGAGAAAGCAGTTATTCTGTCACCTATTTCGAGGTCTTCGAAATACAGAGAACCAATCGATTCGAGTGAGTTGTTGCAGGAACAAATAGGATTTTGGCATTATCATAATGGTTTGGTTTCATTAGATAATTTTTCTTTTGACTTCGTTAATTTCACGTCAAAGTTTTGTGAATCATTGGAATTTTCAAAAAGTTGACGAAAGACAAATAATACTACAAAATGCACTCTAACAGAGAAAGAAAGGCACTCTTCCATGAAATTGACAAGGGGAGGCCCCATATAATCAAATATAAAGTTCCACTAGCTTAATTGCTCTCCAAATAAACTCGCCTGTACTTGTGACTCCTACCAGCAAATATGAAATGACAATATCGAAATAACTCTCAAAATTCTAAATAATTCAAGTTTATTATTTGCAATAGGAATCGGGTGAAGCTCAGGACGCGGGACGGGAGCTTTTTGCTGGCCAATGGCGGCACTGCGTCATGGTGGGATTCGGTCACCCATGATATTCCTTGGGTACTACAGGATTTGGTCCTTTGGGATGTTGACGTGGTTGAGATTGTGTCAGAAAAATCGCCGCAACCAAGCATTCGGTTGGAATCGTCAAAGTTCGGGTCAAGCTCTGGGTCGAATCATCGGCATAAGTCCCCCAGTTTTGTAAGACAAGAGGTCAGTATGGTAGTACTAAATTCTGCGGTGAATTACAAGGGTTTTATATCTTTAAAAAAAAGAAGAAGAAGGGTTTTATTTGCAAAAGAAATAAGACATCAAATTTGTGATTTTCTTAATTAATTCACTATGTTTTTATCTTTCCTTTAACTCCATACCTCTCCATAATCCAAGCTCCGAGACGTTACAAAAATTCTCCATACCTCTCCTTTAACTCCATACCTCTCCATAAAACCAATGTTTTCAAATCGGGATACCTATGGTGTATCGTTTCTTTCATTTTATGTATTGTATCGGGATACGTATCATGTATCGTAAGATACTTTAACGAAAACAAATATAATATAAAATAATATTTCTACTTAATTACTCCCAAGTAGGGTCGTGCAATACATGATTGAAATATGTTCTTTCTTCTATTCGAACTTCGAGTTTTGGTTTTTTCTAAATGGCTTGGATACTGTCATAATTAGATCAAACGATTCAGAATGCGTTTGTGTTTAAATTCTTAAAATATGATATGATTTCTTCTCAACAAGAAATCGTAGGATACGTTCCGAATTGGGATACGCTATTATATCGTAAGATACGTCGTATCGTAGGATTTCTATAAAAAAGGATACGGGGTGGGATACGTATCGTTTTTGGAAAGAGATGATACGAATTGTAGGATACGTATCCCGTATTGTAAGATTTTAACAACCATGCATAAAACTAACTTTTTGACCCGAGATGTGAATCATGTTACTCGTACAAAAATTTTCCACGATCCGAGTTACGGAACGACAAGTGGTCACATCCGCTCTACCGAACACAATAGGATCGTCTGCGAAAAATAAGTGGGAGAGAGGAGTACGCGGGCACACGTATTAATTGTTGTTATAATACATGGTCACCAAGTGTTGCTCTTACCCAATACCTCCGTTGATTGTAGGGCTCCACGTAGGTGAATGGGTTCACTTGAACACCCTAAGCTGAAAAATACCACTTGAAAAATAATACGTAGTAATTTTCATTAGGGGTTAGTTTATAAATTTTATTTTATCTGAGATTGTATATACATTGACTATTGCAAAATTAGAAAAAAAAAAACTGTTATGTCTTGATTCTCTTGAAGCCTCGAAATACTAACTTATAATCAATCATTCTACAAATTACAAACACTTACACACGTTCACACTTATACGGAGACCTGCGCATACTATACCTCTAATGTGTGTGAGACCCATAAAAAAATGACACTGTGAATGTGTGTGTAAACCGTTTGTGTTCATGTTTGTGGTTGTGGTATTTGCCATTTATAATAGAGTCCATTCATTAGTTTAAACACAACACAACTCAACTCTATTCTAATTTCATTGTATGATTATGGGTGTTTTGACCTAATAATATTTTTGAATTGTTTTCTGTCTTTGTTAATTTTTCATCAATTTTTGTTTTATGTATTATTCATTTGTCTCGAAGAAAGAAATTTAAAAGTGAGATAAACGAGAGGTCAATGAAGTAATTGATTACCACTGATTGAAGAGTGCTAGGTATAAAAAAAAAAATATTCGTTTTATTCTAAACTAGAGGAGAGAGCTATGGCCTATGAGCCACATAGATGATTTCTCAAAGGAAATCGGTAAAGCTAAGGCCACCAACTGGTGGGAGACTGAAATTGCACCAACCGCCGTGCGGGACCCACTCTATGTCTTGTACGGATGATTCGATCCGTTCAAATTTACTAAATTTTTGGATATAGGATTTGACTTCTCTGAACAAAGGTTGACTCTGGTGGGAGACCGAAATTGCACCGATTGGTGTAGCGCTTCGTGGAATCGTGAGGTCTAGGGTTCGACTTCTTTGAACAAAGGTTGACTCCCTAGTAATCTAATAGTAATAACTAATTAACCTACTGAATTCTTGGATGTGCATTTGTATTTCCTTTCTTATAAGATTCAAGCGTTACAAAAAAAAATAATAATAATCCAAGATGTTAAATTTTGCTTCAAGTAACCTTGTGTTGGTTTTTTTTTTTTTGTTTTTTTTTTCTTCAGAATAATACAGAGAATGCTCTCCACTATTCCACGTCACAAAAAATCATAGTTCCATCAAACAAGGTATGCATCGCAATCTGATATTGATAGTTTTCTGGTTGCACAATGAACTAGCAATTTGAGTTTTTTTTTTGCCCCCTCGGAAGGAAGCAACAAGCTTGGATAAGACCTTGAGAATGATATAAGCTAGCCGGGTGGTTAAAATCTTGAGATTTACGGGTGTTTTCTCTCTTAAGTTTCATGTTCGAATGCTTGTGAGATCAGTACTAGGTGCTATCAACTAAGATGATGAGATTACTCTCATAGATTAGTTGAGATAATCGAAAAAAGTTCAGATGATGAAAAATATGAACTCACCAAATCCACATCCAAAGCCCAATTCCTACGAAGCCCCATTTTCTTAATTCCTCTAATCCCAAGCCTAAAAGTCTAATTACTTTTTCAACTCCTCTTTTTTACCACTATACCTTTTTTTATCTCATGCCTCTGTTTTCTACAGATTCAAAGCGTGATGGAACTATTCCGCAATGCAAAAACCGTGCGCCTCCGCGGCAAACACAAGAAGTACCTCTCTGCCAAAGAAGACAAAAAAACGGTAACCCAAGACGAGAGTGGCTTAAAAAATGCCTACTGGACCGTCGAATTCTCTTCCGAATCCGAAAACAAAATCCGTCTCAAGAGCTGCTATGGCAAGTACCTCACTGCCTCCAACAAGCGCTCCCCCTTGAGCGTGGCCGGCCGCAAAGTCCTCCAAACGGCCAGCTGCCTCGACTCATCGGTGGAGTGGCAGCTGATACAGAAAGGGTAACTAAAATCAACACTCCTAATTATCATACAATATATATTACACCTAATCACCTATGATCTCCACTCATGCAACTATTAAGGGTGGTTAGGCTTTATTAGATAATTTTTCCTGACTTGGTTAGTTTCTCGTCAATATTTTGTGAATTACTGGTTTGTCTCAACAACAGTAATATACCAAAAAAAAAAAACTGCAATCAAATTTATCAAAAAGTTGACTAAAGACAAAAATAATATAAAACAGACTTACTTTTTGAACTATTTTTATATTTACTGAATATTTTTATTTTTTGGTTCATGGTTTTTTTTTTATAAAAAATTTGTTGACTTCTCTCATCGAGATAAATTATAATCTAATAATCTGATGTGAAATTATTATTTTTGAATAAAGATGCATAAATAATCAAATAATGAAGTTCCACTAGCTTTTATTGCTCGTCAAATAAACTCACCGGTTGTACTTGTGACTCCTACTAGCAAATATGAAATGACAATATCAAAATACTAAATAATTTAAGTTTATTATTTCCAATAGCAATCGAGTGAAGCTCAGGACGTGGGACGGGACCTTTTTACGGGCCAACGACAACAGGGATTCGGTTACCCACGATGTTCCGATGCGGAAGTCTAAACGGGATCGGATCCTCTGGGATGTTGATGTGGTTGAGATTGTGTCGGAACAGTCGCCGCAAATTGAACCGAGTGTTCAGTTGAAATCGTTGGAGTCCGGGTCAAGTTCAGGGTCAAATCATCGGCATAAGTCCCCCGGTTTTGCAAGACAAGAGGTCAGTGTGTAAGGTTAGTACTAAATTCTGTGATGAATTAGAAGGGTTCTAATTGGAAAAGAAATAAGACATCAAATTTGTGAATTTCTTAATTAATTAGGGTGAAAGTACATAAACACCCCCTCAACTATCACTGATTCTTGTAAACAATCTCTCACATTTAAAAGCGCCCATGGAGATCCCCTCAACTACTGTAAACGAAATAAAGACAAACTCCGTTAACTGAATGAATAAATTGACGAATATACCCTTATTATATTATACTCTTACATGATAATTTCAAAAAAAACCCTGATATTATTTACCCCACCCCTCCCTAGTTCTGGTTTGGGGAGAGAGAGAGAGAGAGAGAGAGAGAGAGAGAGAGAGAGAGAGGAGAAGGAGGAGGAGGAGAGTGATCAACGACCACCACTGGCAGTGCCACCAACGTTAGGGAAGCTACGACTCCGGCCATCTCCTTTGATATCCCGAAGCTGAGATTCGAGTGTTGATATACAGCGCTCAATTTCGATCTTCGACAACTTCAAGCTGTCGATTTCGTGGCAAATTCGAGATGCTTCGGCTCCGTTTGATTCCATGGCTCTTCTCTACAGGGACTGTGGAAGTTCGCAGGGTTTTGGAATATGGATCACTCGCCCCATGCTTCAATGCTTCTCCTATCGCCGACTTCTTGGCGAGTTTCTCAGTGGATTCTTGATATTTTTAATGGTATATATATATAGACACTGTCACGCCCCGCCCAGCACAGCGCCCTATGCGGGCCCGAGCCGGTGCGGCCGCGTGCCCACAACGATCTCATCCATCTTTGTACAATATTGTCCGCTTTAGACGCCCAAAGACTGTAGACTTCCCAGTAAGGTCACCCATCCCTGGATTACCCCAGAATGAACACGTTTAACTGTGAAGTTCTTATATTCTTTGGTCCGCCCTCACGGCTTTAAAAGGCCTTATACAAGTAGGATGGATCATTCCTTATAAATTGTGATCTGCCACTCCGTCAACCGGCGAGCAGGCTGTCACAGACACACACACCACGCATCAAGTGAGGAATTCCTTATTTTGTTAAAATGCAGGACTCTCATTTTTCGATTAAATTTTGAAAATCCAAACCGTTCAATGTGTGCAGAACGTGATTTTAAGGGTCCCCGTGAGAAATCAACAAAAAAAATGACCGGGAAGGGCTTCATCCGAACAGTTTTTTTGAACCGTTCAATGAAAACTGCTCGGATGAAGCCCTTCCCGGTCATTATTTTTTGCTGATTTCTTGCGGGGATCCTAAAATCACATTTTGATCACTTTGAGCGGTTTGGATCATCAAAATTCAAACGGGAAGGGGAGTCCATAAAATGCGGGATCCCTCACAGAAACCTGACTCTGTGTGTGTGTGTGTGTATACACAGTCATTTTCAAATGAGGACCCCTCCATTTCTATAAAGGGAAGGCTCCGCTTATTGTAAAAATCCAAGTCAGTTGAAGTTAATACAATCAGTGTTTTCTATAATACTCCAGTCTCTCGTGTTCTCTATAATTCCTTTTGGTGTTCGCTTTTCGATCCTAACCTACTTTGTATTTATACCCACTTCGTGTCTGAAAACTTGGGTACAAACACAAAGTATGTTAGGATCAAAGAGAGTGAATATGAGACACATGATATATTAGAGAAACACTGATTTTATTAGCTTGAACTAACTTGAATTTTTACAATAAGCGGAGCCCTCCCTTTATAGGCGTAAGGAGGGAGTACTGACATCACTGATTACATCAAAACATATAATTTGAATTTACTGTACATCCCTAATTGGTTTACCTGCTGAAGTACTACCCTATTGACTTTCTATACTCTAGAGTACAATTATATTAACTACCCCTGTCACATCAAGGACTTTCTTATTACAAGCCAAAACAGTAAACACTAATAATATGCCTTACAACAGTTTACAACAGTAACTATTAATAATTTCATCCCTTCTCTGGAAAAGAGGACAACTACTACACTTTATATCACACAAAAGAGACAGCTGGCATGAGCACATGGTTCTCCCATTTTCTGTTCGAATTTCGATGATCCGAGCCGCTCAATGTGTTTAGAACGTGATTTTAAGAGTACCCTCGAGGAATCAGCAAAAAAAAAAAGACCGGGAAAGGCTTCATCCGAGTAGTTTTTATTTGAACCGTTCGATAAAAAACAAACAAAAACTGCTCGGATGAAACCTTTTCGTTACCAAATGTACTCATTTGGCGACGAAATACATTTTGGTTGCCAAAGATAATCATATAGTAACAAAAAATATATTTCGTCGCTTAACAACACCAATTTAGTGACATTTTTTTTTTGTCACCAAATTCTTAACTTTGGTGACGAAAAATAATTTCGTCACAATTTTAATGCTTTCAACGACGAAAAATATATTTCGTCTTCAAATGGATACCTTTCGTGACGAAATTTATGAATTGCGTTTTATCTCTAAATGTATTTCGAATATAACTCTTTACTAAAAACTATGATTGAGATAATTCAAATTGGGTTTGAACAATAACTCAACTGTCTACAACTTTTATGTTATCAAAATTGCTAATTTTAATGTTTAAAGGTTCAAAATTACATTCGATATATATATATTTTCATGCTAAACATATAAGTTATATATTAGATATTTCAAATATTTATTGAAAAATGTGTGTAGTACAGTTGGTTAGAGCTTGCGTGAAAAACTCAATAAACTCGGGTTCGAGACCTAGCAGGAGCAAGAAAGAAGGATTTTTTTACCATATGAAAACGTCTTTTGCAACGAAAAATTTCGTCACTGATGTGACCATCGATGATGAATTTTTTCGTCGTCAAAAAACACAATAAGTGAGGAAAAGAATTTCGTCACTAATTATTGATTTTTTGGTGATGAAATATTTCGTCATCAAAAGATACTATAGGTGAAAAAAAATAAATTTCGTCACCAGGTAGGAATTCTCGACCACCTTGAGTCGACAATTTTTTTTTTGTCACCTATATTATTTGTGAAGAAAAACATGCAATTTGTGACGATTTTCATTCGTCACCTAATGAAAATTTTCTTGTAGTGTTCTTTAAACTATACACATTTTCTCTATTTAGTCCATAAACTATTAATTTGACGATTTCATCCTCTCAACTATCATATTGTTACTTACTTAGGCCCCGTTCCAGAATACCTTCTTAAAAAAATAAGTATTTATTTCATATTTTCAAACTAAAAAATAATATAAACGAAAAATAATTCTTCAATTTTTTTTTGCACCATATAAAAGATCTCATTGAAATCTATAAAACAAGATTCATATTGATAGAAAAATTATTTGCGTAAACACATAATTTTTGAGCTTAAAATTACCTTTTTAAAAAATAAGTATCTATTTCCCTTTCAAGAACAGGGCCTTAGTCCAATAGATAACGAAAGTCAGAATTTTGGACAAAAAATGTCATCTAAGACATGTTTGATACCCTGTAGAGCAGATACTTAATTATGATCTAGAAAGAAAATTTAATTTTAACCTTTCAGCATAAAAGATTAAAAAAATAAGATCTTTACATTGGTTCACATAGATTGAAAATTAGAGCGCTTAATTTTTAATATATAAACATTCTAAATTCTATATAAAGAACTCAGTCTTTTTAAAAAATAGGGCAAATTTTCGTAGTAGTCCCTGTAGTTTTATGGTTGTCTCACTTTCGTCCCTCTAGTTTCAAAGTGCTCGAATTTCGTCCCTGTAGTTTGTTTTACGTTCCAAATTAGTAAAATCGTTAACACCGTTAACGAAACTAACGGAAAAAAAAATAAGTGTTTCAATTTTCAATCCGTTTGAACCGGTGCGAAGATCTTATTTTTTTGATCATTTTATCCTAAATAGTCGTAATGAATTTTTGGCTCTAAGGCCTTTCAACGAGCACCCGAAGATTCCTTATTTAGTTTCAGGGCTCTCTTAGGGTGCTCATTGAAAGGCCTTACAGTCAAAAATTCATTACGACTATTTAGGATAAAATGATCAAAAAAATAAGATCTTCGAACCGGTTCAAACGGATTGAAAATTGGAACACTTATTTTTTTTTTTCCGTTAGTTTCGTTAACGGCGTTAACGATTTTACCAATTTGGAACGTAAAACAAACTACAGGGACGAAATTCGAGCACTTTGAAACTAGAGGGACGAAAGTGAGACAACCATAAACTACAAGGACTACTACGAAAATTTGCCCTAAAAAATATGTATGTGTTAGTCTTTATAAAATGTTACGTAAGATTCTAATATATGAGCCTTGTAAATAAATTAAGTGCTCCAATTTTTAATTTGTTTGAACTGAAGCGACGAAATTATTTTTCTGATTATTTTATCCTTAAGGGTCATAATTAATTTTTTTCTCTAAGGCTGTCATAATCAAGTATCTCCTTTGCAGGGTTCTAAATAGGGCCTTATATGACATTTTTCGTCTAGATTTCTAATTTCCGTTATCTATTGGACTAAGTAGGTAACGGTATAATAGTTGAGGGGATGAAATCATCAAATTGATACTCTATTCGTCTCTTTTTAAGTGTCCTGCTTCGTAACTCCAACTTATTAAAAAAACATCATCATTATACTTTTCACATCAATTTTTTCCTCCACTTTCTTTACTTATCCATCATTATTACACTTTTACTTACTAATTTTTTAAAATGGAATTTACTTTTAGGGATAAAATAGACAATGCACCAACTTTTACCCACTAACTTTACAAAATGGACACTTATTAAGGAACAGTCCAAAATGAAATACTGAACTCTAAATATATAAGAGACAGATGGAGTAGTTTTAGTAAAGAAAAGATGCATAGTTTAGGAGATAAAAAGAAAAAAAAACCTCATGAATAGAGTATTGATGTATTATAGCTCAAAAATCCTCCAGTACTTCAATCTCTCGTTATGGAATTTTGCAGGAAATAATGTCCATACCAAGCTACAACTTCATGCAAAACCTCCAGCGTTTGCAAGTGCAAGTGGACTACTATTCTAATGCCGCTAGTAGTATATCCGACTATCAGAGAACCAGTGGCACTACCCCAGAAGGAGGTGTATTGTGCATGGAGGATTTGGCCAGGTTGACCGAAATTGGAGAGGTAGTCACACAAGGACAGAAGTTATCTCCAGAAGACGAGGGATCCTCGACAGGAGAGACAGATGAAGTCTCGCACTCCTCTGAAGAGAAACTCATCCGGTTGGAAAATTTGGAGGAAACTCCTTCAGACCCACGAGAATTAGAAGAATTGAATTGTGATCCAATGGAAGTTCCTCCAACAATCTCTCACCACTTTTCCATCCTCCACGTGCTGGATTTATCGTATACGGAGATAAACTCTTTGCCGCAATCTATTTCCAGATTAGTAGCACTCCAAAAATTGTTTTTGAGAGGCTGTGAGCTTCTAATGGAAATACCGCCTGAAATTGGAGAACTCGTGAATCTAGAGGTGCTTGATCTTGAAGGGACTGAAATTCTGTGTCTGCCAAAGGAGATAGTCAAACTAGTTAATTTGAGATGCTTGAAAGTGTCATTCTATGGATATACAAATCAGGCAAATCAGACAGTAATTCCAAGTAGGGTCTTGTCAAATCTCTCACGATCGAATGAGCTAATCATTGATGTGACTCCATATGGAGAATGGTGGGATGTTGAAGTGAAAACTATTATAGATGATCTTTTTAGCCTAAAAGAGATAAGGACCCTAAAACTCTGGTTACCCACCACTGAACTATTGGAAGACCTCACAACATTGATATTTCCATGTTTAACAAACTTCAGGTTTACAGTTGGCCGTCACGAAGAGCACTTCATTTCCCGTTTACCCCATGATGTTGACGAGGAATTCAATAACCTGGAGAAACTGGACAAAGGCTTGAAGTATATAAATGGAAGTAGCATACCAAATGAATTACCAAGGTATTCAAACATGCGAATGCTTTTTTTTTACAGCGCCATTGGACAGCCAAGAGTCTATCTGAGTTTGGGCATGAAAATATGATTGAAGTGAAGTATTGCTTAGTTATGGAATGTAATGAGTTTCGGACCATCATTGATTCTGAACAGTTTTATCAAGGAAAAGATGGTAGGAGTGAATTCAAAGATTTCCAGGATTTTGATGAAGCAATTGTACTTGGATCCCTAGAGAATTTGATTATCCGCTACATGAAGAATATGGAGAGCATTTGGAAAGGACCAGTTGGGAAAGGGTCTTTGTCCAATCTGAAGTCTTTTGCTTTGCATACATGCCCCAATTTGACTACCCTTTTCACAATCGACATGTTTAGGAATCTAGTAAACTTGGAAGAGCTTATAGTTGAAGATTGCCCAAAAATCGATAGCCTTGTTAGTCTCGAAAGTTCCAACTCAAAGTCTAGCCTTTTTCTCCCGAACTTGAAAAAGATTTCACTTCTTGAGCTACCAGAACTAGTCAGTATCTCCAGTGGCCTTTGCATTGCTCCGAATTTAGAGAGAATGGTCATCTTTTATTGCCCGAAGCTTGAAAAGCTTTCTACCATGGATGTCTCTAGTACAAAATTGAAGGTAGTTAAAGGGGAGAAAGAATGGTGGGACGCATTAAAGTGGTATGAATCGGACCTGAGCACTGAACATGAAGATTATTTGGCTCATATTTTTATTCCATTGAGAAGGGATGGTGATCTGATGGCTCAATTAACAAAAGACTAGATTGCTGCACATGGTCAGGGCAAAGTTGGAAGCTACGAATGACATGGTAATTTTGTTCAGCATTCATCGTTTTTTTCCCATTGCATTCATCGTTTTTTTCCCATACCTATGTCTGCTGAATCATTAATGTCGGACCTTTCAATGGTCGTCCCCTGAATGTTATCTTCACATGCTTGTTGGTATGTGCGTAGCGGGTTATCAACCAATGCATACTTGCAGGTTGAATATCTTTTCACCAACAAGCAATCCGTGCAATCTGATGAAAACCGACGGGTCCTGCTGATTTTTCAACGCTGATTAAGGCGAGTTGGGTGCAGGGGTGGACCCACGTTGGGGCACATGGGGTCACGTGTCCCCATGCCTTTTTTCTAATAATAATAATAATAATATTTTAATAAAAATACATAAAAGTTTCCTACTCTTGTACTAAACATTGGCATGGTGTGGTGGTTAAATATGCAGTGAAAGTTTCCAAGCGCTTGGGTTCGATTCCTAGGCAGTCCATTCCTTGGTTTTTTTTGTTTTTTGTTTTTTTATTTTTGTTCTACTTTTTTTCTTTATTTCTCCATTTTTGTTCTATCTCTTTCCATTATTTTTTCATTTTTTTCTATCCCTTTTCTTTATTTCTTCATTTTTATCCTATCTCTTCGTATTTTCCTTCCAATCCAAAAGATTACGAAAATCAAATTACAAAATTTCTATATTCTTTAGTTTACTTTCTCTTGACTTTGGCATTAATCTCACAGTTTCCACCGCAATAGTTGAAAAAGTATTTTCAACCATGAAGATTGTCAAAAATCGGTTGCGGAATAGAATGAGCATCAATATTCAATAATTGAGCGATAATTTAGTGGTATACATACAAAGAAATATTTTTTAAGATAGTGAATATGACATCCCACTTTTTCAGTAAAAAAAATATTTTTTTTTTGACCCAAATTATTAAATCTTTCATTTTTCTTTTTCAAACTTCTTGCTAAAAAAAAAAAGAAAAAGAATAATGTTGGGTCGATTGTGTAATTAGACTAGATAAGTTTTATGTTTGAAGGTGGATAGTTTATTAAGGTGAGGAAACGTTTGAGAGGTAGGGTTATTTTATTTCATACGTTGGGGAGGAGAGCGTGAAAGAGCAGCCACAGTTGAGAATTTGTCGGTAGTTTTCAGATCAGTGAATCATCAGGTAAGCTTAATGTTTTCATCTTCTCTTATTCTTCCTTCCTGGGCATATAGTTTATGTATATATAAACACATAGAAATAGGGGCTTTGATTTGGGAACAGTGGGGTTTTGTTTGGTGGTGACAAGTGAGCGGAGGAGCGAGAAAGACGGGCAGCAATGGTGATCAGGTTGTGCGCATGTGGTGCCGGCTGTAGTGTGTGGTGTGTGCGTGCGTGTGTGCTGCTCTGTGCGTGTGCCGTGTGTGAATTAGGAAGGAGAAATTGGTGGTGGACAAATGGTGTGATGTTGTTATGTGGTTAGAAGCTTGAGGTTCTAGCAACTTGCTTTAGATCTAGGTTCATGTACCTATAAATGGTATTGCTAGGTTTGTATAGGTAGTGTTATTATATTTCAAATAGGCAGTGACTTCATTCGTTGCAATTTTGTACAGGTTAATCCTTTTTGCGTGTTCGAGTTGCATTATCTTTGGGTCGATGTGAGTGGTTAAGCATGTGATCCCTTATTTTGGAATCGTCTTGAGCCTATCAATTCTTGACAGTTCATTATTGATTGTGATCCGATGATAATTATTCTTATTCGTTGCTCTCATAATTATTGACAATTGACGTACCCTTTGGCATACAAGGTTCATTGATAAAAATTAATAGGATTGTTGGCTTGCCCTTATTCTTCTTGTTGTTCGTTCGTTGACTCCTTAATATTATTATGACTATGCAACGGCACGGGAAATATTTTTGGTGCAGGTGACTCCGGTTCACCCTTGTTCTGTGTGTTTGGGACCATGGATTATGTTTATATTTATTTGTGAAAGTCTAAAAGAAAGACCCATGAAATATTGTGGTGATTTTGGCCACTAGGGAAAAGACTTGTGAAATAACCTGTGACTCTAGTGCTCAATGGATAGGGAAAAGACTTATGAAATATCCTATGACCCTATTCTGGATTGGCTTAGGGAAACGGTCTTCAGGCACCATCCTGTGGTGACTCTAAGCACGGTGTTGGGTCTAACGGGTTAAGCCCTGAGAAAATATTTGGCATTTGGTACTTGGTAATTGGAAGATATGGTTCCCACTTTGGTTTGGATTTCCGTTTATTGTGGTTCATCGTTCTGACAGTATTGAGTAAACCTATTAGTATAAAAGGCATGTTATTGTTATCTAGATTGTTCTTGTGATAAATCGTCAAACAGTGATTCACCTCGTCGATACCTTTTGTGAGCCATTGACTTTGTCGTTCATTATTTAGTTCGTTGATATGAATTGTTGAACCATCGACCCTCATTATTTGAAATCATTTTTTGGAATCCACAGTATCTTTTGTTTAAAAGTATGCCGCGTTGTATTCTTTACCCTAGCATGCTTAACTACTCACTGAGCTTTCAGCTGACGGATTTATTTCACATTTTTTTTCAGGTTAGTTCAGGGAGCATTGTAATGGACTCTGTGGCATTGTTGGGACCTTTTGTTTGGACCTCTGGGGTGTCAGCATTTTTATTTATGTTCTATTGTCAAACAACTTCCGCACTTTTATTTATTAGCTTTCGCCCTTTTATTTATTGGCAGTTCATTGTGGAATTTAGAGATTGGAATATTAGATATCTTGTCATTTGCTTCAGAAAAATATTGGTTTAGTATCGCACATTTAATTGTAATAAAATATCCAGTTTTTCTTTTATTTGTTTCAAGTTGCTAAAAATATTTTTTATTAGGCTTCGTGTCTCATGATTGCTTCGTAGTACATGGCCAATCATGCTCCCAAATTTAGGGCGTGACAGTGAATAATAGGTGCCCCCAATATATAAAATTTCTGAGTCTGCCACTTGTTGGGTGGTCCGCAAATTTCAAAAGGAAAAAGATGATTTGCGAAAAGAGACCTTGACCTTTTGTTTTTGGCCGAATACGT
The DNA here is from genome assembly GCA_014282245.1 of Rhododendron simsii. Taxonomy (NCBI): domain Eukaryota; kingdom Viridiplantae; phylum Streptophyta; class Magnoliopsida; order Ericales; family Ericaceae; genus Rhododendron; species Rhododendron simsii. The sequence continues at coordinate 131,334 of WJXA01000166.1, read as the reverse complement.
ATTTACTTGCCTTGACGATTTCCTAACACAACCACAATTGTTTTACTTTGTTCTTCCTTTTTTTGTTTTCCCTCCACAAATTAAATCTGCAAACATCGCATAAGCGAGAAACAATCCAATTTGGAATACTTAGCCGACCCAGTCAATGTCAGAATTATTCCTTCACTCAAATATTTACTCATTACCAACAAAAGTTTCAGTTGTCATGTAACTAATTTATTCTTCATGGTTTGATGGATCCAAACCAGGTAATGGGTGGAGTGGTCAATTGTTAATTGGTACATTACATATCTATGCAAGCATGAATTTACAGAAATACGCGACAGAAAAATAAATGCACAAAGTATCAGTTCCTAAATTCTAGTATTTCTAAACAAACCAATAAAGGCAGTGTGTGTGATGTCGAGGCATCTCATGCTGCAACTATCATATAACTATTCCTTCTTTTGTCTCATTTCTTCGTCATATGAGTATCTAAATCGCTATATAAGTGGAGGCAGGACATTATATGTACACAAGCTTAAATAGGCAAAATTATGAATTACATGAAAACTCGAAGCTATATACTACTAGAGAGCGTTTTCACTTTTATTGTATGCATGTCGAATTTACAATAATGAGAAAGCAGGCTGAAATAAAGGGATTTCGCCTTTCTATGTGAATAATTGAACTTCAATTAAACACTTCAAACCTTTCAATCAGCCTCTGCAGCCTCAATTCCTACCGTGTATGTCCTTAGCAGCGAGCCCGGGATGTTCCTTCACAGGAAATTCGCGTCCTCAATTGCCTCTTGCCATGAATACCAACTCCGAGAAATACTTCATTTATCGTCATTAATCCTATAAAGGCATCCTTGACATTCATTCTTTCGCCAGGTGATTCTGCAAAGCATGCAACCCTGATCCTCATAAGGGACGTCAAGCATTCCCTAACTTTGGCTTGTCTGATTTTCTCAGTTTGATCAACATCGTTTTTTGCTTCATTAGGTTCTTCAAATAGCATGCGCGAATCTACAATCCCCATCCCTCGCTCAAACTGTGCTAACTTACAGAATTCATGAAGGCTTTGTCCATCAATAACTATTTCATTCGGTGGTCTCCATTAAAAAAATAAAATCTTCGCATCGGTTCAAACAGATTGAAAATTGGAGAATCTAATTTTTTTAAAACCATTTAATAATATAAGAGAAATCAGGAGAAAGAAGTGAAAAATAATATAAAGGGGACTGTTGATGAACAGTCATTCCATATGTATACCAAAGTATTGTAGTGATTGTATTTTACCCAAGGTTTTATGTACCTAACTGCTATAGATGAGTTTTCTTAGTTTTAGGTAGCTATAATTGCTAATATCCCTTTTTCTACTCTGTTATACATGCTCTAATAGAACAATAAAATAAAAAGGGAGGAAAAGCTCTTTTGCACTTTTCTTTTGTTTATTTTTGAAATTTTATATATTAATATATGAGTTTGCCTTTGTTTAGTTCATATATATAAATTTTGGTTAGCCGGGATCGAATAAATTCCTGGTTCCGCCATTAAATCATGATCTAAAACAGCATTTTATTGGCATTTAGAGACTGCTTACCGTGTTAAATGCTGCGCCAGGAAGAGTTTCTGGAAATGGTGAACGAAGGAATTTCGATCGATCGTTGCAAGGGGGTCATCAGTAGAAGTGATTCTGGAGGGGGTTTCCAGAGACATATTCACTGCTTTGGTTTGGAGGCGCAGGAGTGGTGTCACTAGGAAACGACGCAAGACAGGAAAACGGTGCACAACAGAAGATCATGAGAATTGAGAAGGTCGAAACGCTATTTTTAATTTGGGATTGGTCAGCTTAGTTATTCATAGTATTTTGTAGGGGTATTTTTGGGAGAGAGTGCGGGAAACAAGGCCTTCATCTCCTCGGCTTTTCCTGTCATCGATCGATACATCATACATGAGTTATAATTTGGTATTTATATTCTTTCTCAGGAGAAGCGTCATCTGAACTTCCATCTGCTGGTTCTTGGGTTGCCGTCTCTATATATGATATCTCCGCCGAGTCGAAGTCCGGCGGGTAACTTGTTCAAAACATATTCAATCTGCGCAAGCCCAAATAATTAGCATTTGAACTACAAGTATACAAATGAGTTTAAGCTAGTAATCAACTTCTTCTGAAAAGCAGAGACCAAAACCGTTTCCACCGAAAAACTCATCCCTTCCCAAGTGAGAGCGTTTCGAAAATGTTACTATTTGTTACCAAACCAATAAATTCCTAATGCCATACATGTAATTATTTATTGGGTACTTACATGCATACGGAATTAAATATGCACAACTATGACTACTTGAAAACTCAAAACTATACATGGGAGAGAACTTTCACCTTCTCTTTTATTCTTCTTAATTTACATGATTAACAAACCGGCCTGCATATTTGGGTTTTGGCCTTTCTAACAAAGTGATTGTGCTTCAAACCTTCCAAGCATCCTCCGCTAAGTCAATTCCTCTAGTGGCACTCTTGGTAGCTATTCTCGAGACGTTCCTTCACCGGTGATTGGCATCCTCATTTGTCTCCTGCCATGGATACCTACTCCAAGAAATACTTCCTTTATTTTCATTAATCTGATGATCACGTCCTTGATGTTCATCCTTTCGCTAGGTGATTCCGCAGAACATGCAATTCCAATCCTCGCAAGGGAAACTGAGCATTCTCTTATTTTGTCTCGTCTGACTCTTTCTTTCTGAGCATCATTTTCAGCTTCAGTAGGTTCTACTAATAGCATGCGCGAATCAACAATTTCCATCACTCTCCCAGGCAATGCCTCCTTGCAAAATTCATGAAGGCTTTGTCTGATTGTAAACAATTCATCTGTCGGTCTTTTTCTTGTCAGCATTTCCAATAACAAAATCCCATAGCTGTAAACATCTCCTTCTGTAGATGTCCTTCCTCCAATTCCATATTCTGCATTTAAATAGTTAAGGAAACAAAAGCCATACTAAACAAAAAAATGTAGGCTACTATTTACAAATGTCTGATAGGGAAAAAAGAAAGAAGAAGAAAAATTAGTGATCTGCTTACCTGGCGCAACATAGCCTATAGAACCTTTGATTGCAAGTGAATCTGTTTGCCCACCATCACTGTTACTGCTGTTGATGGTGAGGAACTTGGCTAGCCCAAAATCTCCCACATGGGCAATCATGTCTTCATCAATGAGAACATTGCTTGGCTTTAGATCGCAGTGAACAGTTGGAGTTTCACAATGGTGATGAAGGTATTCTAAGGCACATGCAACGTCAATCGCTATATTTAACCTTTGGGAAAGGCTTAAGTTCCATTCTTGTTGCGGTGTATCTTCTCCTGGATGCAACCACTTCTCTAAACTTCCATTGGACATGTACTCAAAAACTAGTGCTTTAAAATCATCACCTGCATGGTTTGTACTTGAACAAACTGTTATGATCTTTAGAAGATTTTTGTGCCTTGTTTTCCTCAAAGCTTCACATTCAGCCAAGAAGCTCTTGGAAGCTCCTCTTTGTTCAAGATTGAGCACCTTGATTGCAATTGGTTTATCCCTTTCATGGAGAATTCCTTTGTACACGGTGCCAAAACTTCCAACTCCAATTAAGTTTAATGAAGAGAATCCACCAGTGGCGTTAAGGAGCTGATCATATGAAACCCTCAAGAAATCATCTCCTATAACTGGTTGGGCGAGAGATTTGTTTTTCTGTTCTCTTTTCCTAAGAAAAACAACCAAAAGTAGCACCAGTGAAAGACATGGGATTATGCAAGCAATTGAAATAATAATTTTGAAGCCAAGGCGATTCCCCTTCTTTATGGACTTTGGGCAAGCAGGTAACCGCATTTCTGCAATGCCTCCACAAAGCCCTTTATTTCCAACAAGTGAAATCGTACTCAAGTTTCCAAAGACACCTTGCAAAGGCACCTCGCCAGCCAAGTTGTTAAATGACAAGTTAAGATTCTTTAAAAGAACAAGGGCAGCTAGATCTTCTGGAATCTGGCTAGACAAGTTATTGCACGAAAGATCCATTCTTTGAATTCCTCTCAAGGAGCTAAAAGAGGGAGGAATACTACCCTGAAACATGTTACCCTCCAGCAAAAGGACTTCCAATTTCAAGCAATTTCCCAGAGAAGTAGGAATATCTCCAGACAACTTGTTCTCTGAAACATCTAGTTCCTGGAGATTGTTCAATTTCCCTATTTCGAGTGGCAGGACACCGACAAAAGCATTATGAGCTAATCTCATGAAGGTTAAAGTGGAGAAAAGGTCTACCGTTTGGGGTATGGGACCAGTTAAGAAATTATGTGAGAGATCCATGGTTTGCAAGCCCATGATGTTTTCAATACTTGAAGGAATGGTTCCGTTCAAGTTGTTCTCAGAAAGGTCTAGCGCATATATTTGAGTGAGATTTCCAATGCTTTCTGGGATGGGACCGGACAATTTGTTTGTACTGAAAGTTAGTATTTGGAGGTTTCTAAGCTTCCCTATTTGAAAGGGAATGACACCTGAAAAAAGGTTTTGTTCCAAACCAAATGCAATTAAGTTGACGAAAGTAGAAATTCCTGCGGGTATGTTTCCAACAATCTGGTTCCGTCCTGCTATTAAGAAATTGAGGTGATTTGAGAGATTGGCTATGGAAGTGGGTAAAACACCACCAAAACCATTTCCATCTAAACCCAATAATTGTAGCTTGCTACAGTTAGTTAACGAATCGATGAAGCTCAAGTCACCAGCATCCCCAGAACCAAAATTGTTTCTACCCAGATTTAGATGGAAAAGATTCTTCATCTTTCTCCCTAGGTCAAAAGGAACTCCCTCCGAAAAGTTGTTTGCCGATAGATCAAGGTATTCCATTCTAGATGCATTAGAAAGAGAAGCTGGAATGGGTCCCCATAATTGGTTTTCCCCAATGCTAAAAAGTAGCAGGTTGGGGAGTGTAAGGCCAATATCTTGGGGTAAACTTCCGGTAAGTTGGTTACCTGTAGTGACTAGATGAATGAGAGTGGAGATATTGTAAAGTGAAGCAGGGACAATACCTGACAATTTATTCTCTCCAACGCCAAATGCCAGAAGGTTGGGAATCCGGCCGATGGAATGTGGAATAGATCCCGTGAGACTATTTCTCCCCAAGTCCAATTGGAGGAGAGACAAGTTGCCGAGAGAAGGTGGAATCGCTCCGATAAGGTTGTTGAGGACAAGGTAAACATCGATGAGCTTGGAGAGAGAACCAAACGAGGCCGGAATTTTTCCAACCAGATCATTATACGCTAATTCAATGACACCGAGGGAGTTTGACAAATTGGTTGGAATTTCCCCTTGGAGAGAATTGCTACTAAAATTCAGAAGTTGTAGCCTGAACAAGCGGCTGAGCTCTAGGGGGATTTTTCCTTGGAATTTGTTATCCGGGAGGCAAAGGTATCTGAGGAAAGAGAGGTTTCCCAAGAAAGGCGACATGGTTCCCCTCAGATTTTTTCCCGTCAAGTCCAGGACCACTACTCTCCGATGCTTGCGACCGCACGTTACTCCCTCCCATTTGCAGAGATCGAGAGAACTGTTCCAGGAACTTAACGAGCCAAGCGGATCCTCGACTATAAGTTCCTTGAATGAAAGCAATGCTGATCGATCCGTTTCGTTGCTCAATCTACAGGTTACTTTTGTGGCATTGGAGAAAAATAAAACCAAGCTGAGTAGCTTGATCATGTGAAATAACAAAGATGACGAGATAAGCATTCTAGTATTGAAGAGGAAGAAGAATGCTGCTCTCTTAAAGGAAAGCCAATACTGCAATTTATAGTGCAATGATATTTAATTACTATAGTCTTCTCCTCAATTTAATAGGAAATGATTGATAGATTGCAATAGAATCCTCTATCTCAGTGGATGTCGCTTGAATGGGAAAGAAAAGACAAAATCTGAATGAAGGATTTGGAAAAACTCCAACCCTTCAAGAGGGTTGAGTGGTAGTTCTACGGCAATGATTGTGTTTTAGTAATATATGTAGTATCATGGTGGATGACTCTCTTCGCATTAATATGTTTCAATAATGATTTCCTTCATTATCTTAGGTGCGCAGAAATATTCCCAGCTCTTCCCATTTGTCTATGCCCAAGTCTTCCCAATTTACTGGGAAAATATTGGTAGATTGCAATAGAATGCTCTCTCTTGGTGGATGTGGCTTGACTGGAAAAAAAAAAAAAAAGGCAAAATCTGAATGGAGGATTTGGAAAAACTCCAACCGTTCAAGAGGGTTGAGTGTTAATTCTACGGCAATCATTTTGTTTTGTAGACGTTTCTATGGTGATATGATTATCACAGTAACAAATTGTACATGGTGGAAGACTCTATTTCCTCTTGTTGGACTTCAAAGTTTGAGAAAAGGGCAAGGAAAATTAACTCCTCCTTCAGCTTTCCTTCCTTCTATCTTCTCTCTTTCACAGTTAATCAATATTTCTTTTTCTTTTTTTCAACAAATAAGAAGAATACACTTTCCTTTAATTTCTCTTTTACTTCTTTTTAATTTTCTCCTCCATTCCACATTTTCCAAACTAGCTGAATGGTTTTATCTCTAGCAGTCGTTAGTACAGCTAGATGAACACTGTAGGTGTTACGGCCTTCAATTTTAATTTATTTTATTAATTAATTTGGCCATTATTTAATTGGGTGTTTTGGTTGGGTTCCAATTAATTATTTTTGATTGCGCTATGGGTATTGTTGACATGATTGTAACCTCTGGAGTATGAGATTGTTTGTGGGTAAAATAGTGGTACTAGATCGTAATTCTAAATTTTTGTATTAGGATGGATTGGATTATAAATAAATTTGTTTTGCTATTTAACCGTTTAAATTCTATTTAACTACTTAGCTATAATTTAGGGTTCAACGTGTGTTAAGTGGGTAGTTTTGTAAAGTCATTTTTTAGGAGATATATACACAAAGTAGGGTTATATTTGGAGAGAACGTTTGAGATAGGAAGTTTGAGTAGAGAACTCTGCGTGAGAAAGAGAAGCCGCAGTCAAGGGTTCGGTTCGTTGGTGATCAATTGGGTAAGCAATTCTTGTTCTTTTCCCATTCTTTGTTGTTCATGGGTTTGTCTTTTGGAAGGTATATATAGAACAATGGAGTTGAGAGAAGTTAATTGAGTTCTGTTATTTCGGCACCGCTTTATAAGTTATTGAAAAATGGGGTAGTGAAGGTATTTTTGTGCGATGTGGGCATTGTGCATGGCGGCGTGGCGTGAAATATTGGCCCAGGTGTGGGACTGTGGATTTGATAATAACGGTGGTAGAAGGAATCAAATGGCCTTGTGCTTTGATTTTGTGTTCGTGCTTACATGTGGCATATACATAGTTTAGGTGCAGACAATTGATTTTTGGAAGGGAAACAAGTGGTATCAGGCTTTGCTCTTGGAGTTCGTTGGAGGATTTTTGGTGGTGGAAATTAGGATTAAGTGAGGTTTATTTAAATAGTTGGTGGTATCGGTATATATTTTCGTAGTGTATATTTGGATGGATAGTCATTTCATGCTTGTTTTTTTTTACAGGTTAGCCTCTTTTTGCGTTGTTTGATCGCATTAATACTTTTTGGACCCGGGTGAGTGGTTAAGCATGTTACGTATTTGCGAACTTTCCCGTATCCCTTAAATTATTGTTTTAGAAAATTAATGATTGAAATTGGGAGCATATATTTGTTTTATTTGGTTCTTGAAATTGGCATGCGGATTGGTGAAACCATTTGTTGATCGAATAATCTTTTGGTGAGAACTTTGTAGATATTGATGGGAACATTTATTTTGGAAGTCTAGGGAAATTAATCCTCTGTGTGTGGGTGACTCTGGCCATTAAGGAAGAAACCGGATTAGGCCGGTGACCCTAATGCTCAACGGTTGTTATTGACCGGATCGATCTTAGGGAAAAGTTTCACGGGCTGCCTACTCGTAATGACTCTAAGTTCCATTATTGGATCCAATTTTGAGATATTTATTCACTGGCATTTGGTACTATTGATTTTGGTTGTGGTTCCCCATTTGTTGTTGGAGATTGGATTGAGAACACCATTAAAACTTATCGAATGAATCGTTAATTTGATTAATGGATAATTTTGTTGTTCACCGCATATGCCAAATTTATGTTGACATGGTAAATTATTTTGATCCCTGTTTTGAAACTGTATTTAATATACATGCTTTGCTACTCCCTGAGCTCGTCAGCTGACGGATTTATTCCAACTTCTTTTTCAGGCTAGTCGGGGATTTAGGCAAGGACTCTTGGCGGCATCTCGGGGACTTCTTTTAGTTTGACCTCCTTAGGGTGTCTCATCATATTTTATTTTATTAATCGCTTCCGCATTTGAAACATTTTGTCAGGCATCTGGATTCTTTTATTACTGTTGGATCACTGGATTTTATTTGATTCATGGGATGTTTGTGCCCTATTCTTTTTGTGGAATTTATTGGTTGGAGATGTTCTGAAATATAAAAAAATGGCTGACTGTTTGGTGGATCTTGCTTGGGAGTTTTTATAAAATTTCTTTTTAGGCTGCATGTTCTACGAGCTTTGGTCTTGTGGTTCATGGCCGGTCACTTCTCATTTTGGGGCGTGACAGTAGGAGACCGTTGTGTTATGAATTCACCATTTCAACAAGACTAGTCCAATACTAGCTAAACAGCTAGATGAAAAGGTTAATGTCACTGCTTGCACCAGACCGAATAACTGCTTCCTTACCGTATTTCAGGACTCATTGGCCAAGACTGTACATTCCTTCAAATTTTGAAATGAAAATGTCTTTTTTCTCTCCTTACTTTTTACATCACGTACATATTTTCTTTTACTAAATTCGCTTCCAATACAAAATCCAAAGTACAGGAAAAACAGTTTAGAGTTATGAGCCTTGCCTTTAGTGTAAAAGCTGGGTCAGTTATAAACAAAAGTCGTTATAAACAGTGGTTCAGCTTGATTGATTACTGTTGAACTTCATGCTTTCTGTATCCCTTTGTCTTGATAACTACAAATTACGGGCCGGTCTTAGTTTTTTGGTGGACTTCCCTCAAAGTCCAGCCCAATTCCTAAAAGAACCAATAAGGATGGGCCTTCATTTCCCTGCCTGAAATACCCCTTTCAAAACCCCGCTAATCAGAAAAAAGGAAATAAGCTCTCCCCTCTTCGGCTCCCTTAACCGCCTCTGGTGTGTGTTCTGCGATTCCGACGTCGTCGAGGCCAGCGGCTCTTTGGCGTGTCACCATCCGACTCCTCCCTCCATCCGACTCCTCCGACTCCTCCCTCCGTCACCGTCTTCGCTTCCTCCGACTTCTCCTCAAACTCCTCCCTTCGACGCGTCCTTCGACTCCAAATACGTCTTCATCGTCTTGTAATGGGGCAAAAAGGTATGTGTTTTCAATTTTGTATAGCATAAGGACGGCCCGTGTTATTTTCGTATATTATTGCGTGTCTACAATGGGGAGGAATCGATTCTACTTCATCGTTCGCGTGTCTTCGTTCCCGTCGTCTATCTTCATATTGAAGTATTTATGTTTTCGTAAGTCTAGCACTTAGAATTGAAAATAACGCACAAGGTGAATTCATGCTTTATCGAAGTATTCATCTTAGTATTATGTTGATTATGCTGATTATTGAATGCTTAATTTTTTGTAATGCAAAATCACTTCCGGATTGTTGCATCCCCTGTGTTTGAGATCAGTCTAGCACTTGTTTTTTTTCCCCCCTTGATCATTATGTCTAGCACTTGTTGAAAACAAAAGAGAAAGATTTGAAGAAACAATGCCACTAAATTGTCTAGTGTTTGTGTAGGGTATGGCCAAGCTAGATAGGGCTAGTTTGCCGTTGTAGACGGGAACGGCCTCGTCTGATTTTGCCTTTTTGTGTTCTTTCTTTTGCTGTTGTTCAAGTTGTTAAGGTATCACCAACCCGGACCCTTGTCGATCAACCCTTTTTGTGCAGGGTCTGCATGGCCAAGCCAGATAGGGCTACTTTGCAAACGGCCTTGTCTGATTTAGCCTTTTTGTGTTCTTTCTTTAATGTTGTTAAGGTATCACGAACACTTGTCAAGGCCGCTCATGATAGAGCTCGGAAGGCCTTGAAGTAATCTTGATGTATTTCTGTTTATTAATGGGATGATATTTGGTGACAAGAAAAAAAAAGAAAGTGTAGCAGCTATTGTGAGATCAACTCATAACACTGTCAATTTTATATTTCAAACACTGTCATTTTTTTGATAGTGCTTGGAATTATAAAATTGACAGTGTTTGGAGTTGATCTCACAATAGCTGCTACTACTTTCTTTAATACCAACACTGTCATTTTTACGCATAACATTGTTAGCTATTTTGAAGTTTGTCAAAATTGACAGTGCTTGAAATTATAAAATTGACAGTGTTTTTGACAAAATTGACAGTGCTTGGAATTATAAAATTGACAGTGTTTGGAAATGAAAACAACCCCAAACACTGTCAATTTTATATTTCAAACACTGTCATTTTTTTGTTAATTGACAACACTATCATTTTTTTGTTAATTGACAGTGTTTGGAACATTGTCAATTTTTTGATAGTGCTTGGAATTATAAAATTGACAGTGTTTGGAAATGAAATTAATAAAATCAACTACAAACAATGTCAATTTTAAATTTGAAATACTGTCATTTTTTTGTTATTCTCGAAAAAATGTTAATTTTACATTTGAAACACTGTCATTTTTTTGTTATTCTCGAAAAAATCTTTTTCTACGTATGATGGGACTATATTTGGTTTTTTAACAACTCATGGTACCATCCCCTCCCACATTGGAAGTCTTTTGGACAGTTATGTATTTTAGATCGTTCGCTAACCATCTGGATCTATTCCTTCCGAAATAGGCCAACTGATTAACCTCAGAACCCTTTAAGCGAGCAAAAACCAAATAGCTGGCTCTATCCTTCAAGAAATAGGATTGCTCAGCTCTCTCAATGAGCTGAGTTTGTATGCTAACAACCTGACTGGTTCGAACCCTCCTTCTATTGGAAACTTGAGTAGTTTAATCAATTTGTTGCTATGTGAAAATATGCTCTCGGGACACATTCCTTCAACTATTGGGAACTTGACCAAGCTCGAGATGTTAGTGTTGTCCCAAACTCCATTGTATGGCTCCATTCCTACAGAGATAGGAAGTTTGGATTCCCTCTGGCATTCGAATATCCGCGAGACCCAACTTACTGGATCTATTCCCCCAACATTGACCAATCTTACACGTTTGACTGTATTAGTGATAGGTGAAAACAAGTTAATCGGTCATTTTCCAGAAAACTTATGCTTTAGTGGAGTACTTGTATTTCTTGTTGTAGACGACAACAATCTCACAGGAAACATCCCAAAAAGCATTAAAACTTGTAGTAGCTTATCCAGAATCAGGTTTGAGGGAAACCAACTTTTTGGAAATATATCAGAAGAATTTGGCGTGTATCCAAACTTGGTTTACATTGATTTGAGTCGTAACAATTTCTATGGTGAGCTCTCTCAACAATGGTGTTCTTTGAAGATCAAAATTTTGTTACCGTTGTAGCTGTCACATGTTAAAGTCAAGCTGCTACTTATGTAGCACATATGTTGCTGGTGCATGTCTGTCAAGGTTGTTACTGTTGTTCTGCTACTACCATTTGATTGATTGCATTGCTTGTTACTGCTGCTGCTGCTATTGACTGCTATAATGGCAGTAATTTGCACATATTTTGTTTCTTCATTTTGCCTTTTTATTGTCCATAGAAGCTTGTGTTGAACTAGATTTTAGTATAAGGTTTAATCTCTTTGAATTTGTTTTGTGAAGAGATGTTATACCAGCCTTCATTTTGCCTTTTACTGTAAGTATCTCGCTTTCATCTTTTAGTAGTAGCTTAGTAGTTTATGTGTTAGTTGCTTGTATTTAGTTTGGTGGATACCTCTAACCTGACTGTGATGTCAAACTTGAGGTGTAACGAAGCCAAGCTAAATACTGAGTTTGAGCTTAGTTAGTTTAGTTTAATTCGTTTAATTTGATTGCATTGCTTAGCCGAGGTGGTGGCATAACCCCTCGCATATTCTGTTTGTTGAAGTTGAGGTGGCGGCATAGCCCCTCCAGTCTGATAGTTTGTTGATAGATGTTATACCAGTCTTCATTTTGCATTTTTGGCCCTACTACTGTACATCTTATGAGTTACGTATAATCCACCTGCTGCTGTAGTTCTGCTAACCCAGCTGTTGTTACTTACTGTTTAGTGTTTTTTTGATGTTGTTTGGTAGTCACTGCTGCTATCACTTGGCAGTAGTAGTTTTGGTTATTTGTTTTGCTCTGTGCCTGTTTATGGTGCTTTGCTCTAGTCATCACCTCAGGTGGTTTGTTTAGAACGTTTAGTTTTTCAATTAGTAGTGTATGCCTAACCTTCAGGGGCTGTCGTTGGGATCTCCCTTCGCAAGTGAGAATGTGCTGCTGATCTACTCGTATCCATGCCATCAGGACAGAAACCATACATATACTTAGCTTACTGCACTGTCATCAAATATAATTTTTGTTTAGTTTCAAGGCGAACCTGCTTCTTACTAATCTTCTGGGCCTTGCCATCCTGCCAATCACGATAAACCAAGAAGAGCTCCAGCAACACTTTTGGATTTACTGTACCTGTTTCAGCCATATAAAACAGAACGCAAAAATGGTTTCCTTCAAACATTTCCTGTACTGCTTAAAAACAATGCATTACACAAAAACTGGAGTCAATGAAGCAATAATACAAGCATAAACCACTGGGTAGGCAAATATACAAGCAAAGGAAAATAGATTAACCAACACACTTTCTTTTTGCCTTTTTTCCCCAAACAACAGGAAACATGCGTTAGAGTAATGTCAAAATTTACATTGTTCTTCTCTACAAGCATTTTGTTATTGTTTTTGTATGCAGTAGTTCGAAGAAAAGGGAAGGCGAAGCACTTAGATTCCATAAGTGATGAAGAAGATATAGATGAACAGACAAGTGATGAGGAAGTATCAAAAGGAATTATAGAAGTTGACGCAATCTCAAATCCGCCAAAGAAGTTAAAGACGAAAAAATTGGCGGGAAGAAAACCAATTGAAGTTACTTCATCTTCTGTCCCAAAGGCTTCACATGAAAGACATGCTCAATCTCAATATGAGCTTCGGGTTAGATCGCCAAAAAATCAAGGAATCAACATAGAGCAAGCTGCGCCTCGGACACAACCTCTTAGAAAGAGACCAAGAATTGTGGTTGAGACTCAAGAGACACAAGCGACTGAAGAGACACAACACATCGCTTTTAATCGATGTAACATGCAAGCGATGATTAGATTAATGAAAGGGTTTCCTGTCACTCCTGCGCTCAAGGTTTCGCTGAAAAAAACACCTTTTTGGCATTTGATCAATGCATTTATTGAGGAGAAGGTGAAGAGTGATCATTGTAGAAAGTTTGATGAGGTGGTTGTTAAAATTGTAGAGTCGTATGATGCAGAGGCAAGAACATTTAGATTGGGAAACAAACATGTCAAGCTCGAAAGGGAAGATGTGAAGTTGATTTTTGGGATTTCATGCGGAAATGAGGAGATAAACCAAGGTTATTGTAAGAAAGAAGATGTGCAGTTAGCGGTTAAGTGGAAAATAAAGGGGAAAAGATTGGATACTTCAATAATCAAGAATCTTTTAAAAGAAAAGCAAAACAGCAAGTTGGAAGAAGATGCGGATGATATCGCAAGATTGTTGTGTTTGTTCCTTTGTGGGACATTGTTCTTCTCTACAAGCGGCACCACAATCAATTGGGTTTATGTTCGCTATATGGAAGACTTGAATATGATTAAACAATTCGATTGGGCAGGAGCTATTTGTAAGTACTTGCTGAAATCTACTCACGTGGAACATAAAGATCCCAAAGAAGTCAAAGGTTCTTCAATTCTATTATTGGTAATCGACAATATAACTCTTTACATATGTTGGTCTAAAAAATAATTATATGTGTCTTTTTAAGTTGTAATTCTGTTGTGCAGTATTGGCTTTGTGAGCATAGCAACATCTTGAACCAAGAGAGCCTAGATTCTATTCCAAGGTTGCTCAAGTGGAACATTGCAAATCTGCGGAAAGCGCTCAAAGACGTGAAACAGTTGCAACAACTCCCAGATGAGAAGGTAACATGGTTGTTAAGTGTTCATGTTTGATTTCAATGTTCATAAGGAGACCTGTCTATGAAGAAACTTTGTGGTTTAATGTGATTTAATGGCATTGCCTCTTTGTAGGTAAAAGATGGAACACTTGAACAAACCATTGAAGAAAAAGTTGAATATGAATTTGAGCAACAGGAGGTTCAGCAAGATGCTGGGGAGAAAGATGAAGTCAACCAACATGAGGTGAAGAATGATGAATTCGTTGAAGCTCAATTTGAAGTTCAGCAAGATGAGGGGGAGAAAGTTGAAGTTGCTGAAGTTGAGAACGTGCCTGATAGTTGTGGGTTAGATGATTTCAATACTCCCACTAATATGTTTCAGTCTCCACTGTGCTCGGGCGAAATAAATGAATCACAGGTTGTTAGTTTCAAACGTGATGAAGTGACTTCTCCCAAATATAATTCGGATTCAACTCTTGAACCTAATACATTGAGTGGAAAATCACTACTGCAAGAAGAAGATGAATGCTTGAAGAAACTTGTGGATAACATATTAGATGGTTCAAAGAAGTATGCAGCTGCAGTGGTTGATGAATTGACAGAAGAAAGACACTCAATTAGTGACAATCTCACTGACAAGATTGAATATTTGGAGATGCAGATGGAGATTGAGAAACAATCAAACAAGGATGCACTTGCCATGATTGACGAATTGAGGAAGGAAAAAGACTCAATTACTAATGCCATGTCCACGAAGATCGAATGTTTGGAGAATGAAAAGAAGCAGATGGAGATTGAGAAAGAATCGATTTGCGAGCCTCTCAATGATGAGATTGCAAAATTGAAGAAACTAGTGGAGAGTCAAGACAAACAGATTATAATGTTGAAAGATGTTATGAGCAAAGGCCCACTCACAACGATGCATGAACTCAAGAACCAAAAACAATCGTTGGAGAAGGATTTGATTGAGAAGGTTGAAAGTATGGAGAAGGAAAAGAAGCAATTGGAGCTTCAGAATTTGAATATGCGAGAAGACAATAACATTGTGCTACAATCTAAAGATGATCAGATACATACATTGGCAAGAGCATTGGCAAGAAAAATTGAAGAAACAGAAGAGGAAATGAAGAATCAAATCCAGAATCTTGACAAACAAAATAAGAAGCTGTGTTTGGCAAAGGACAGATACATACAGACACTTTTAAACAAAGCCAGTGTCCTCGAGAAGCAAAAGGCTAAACAACAAGACATCAACAATGCATTACAAATGGAAATTGACGAGTTCAAAATTCATGAGGTAACACAACGCTATGCTAATGAGACCGAGAGCGCAGTGCATCAAGTAACTCAAAATGCAACTCTTGAGAAGATCCGAAGACTTGAACGTGAGAAGGAGGAGCTTGAATTGGAACTCTTAGATATTAGAGTGCATGAAGAGAGACAGAAACACAAGGCAGAAAAATCTCTTATCTCTCCCAATTCGAACATAATAGCACTCAAGGCAAGAGAAAGGAAGAAGAATACAGATGCGGACTTTGTCTATGAAGAAGTAAAGAAGAAGACGAAGACTGGAAAAGAACTTTTCATAGATGTAGATGACTTAGTCGAGTCTCAAGAGGATGAAAGACAAAACAAGAAACTGAGAAAGTTGAAGGCAAATGCTGAGGTACGAAAGCTTTTAAATCATGAAAGTTGGATGGCGATTGAAACACTTTGGAATACAGCAGACATCAGGTAAAAAAAATTAGTCTTATTTCTATGTAATGTCAAAATAATGTAGAGTTTGGAGACTTTTGACATGTTATTTTTCTTTTGCAGTACTGTAGTATGGTCTTCGAAAGATGAACTAATGCATGTTACTGCGCATGACATAGAGACGCTGTTGTTTGAATCAGCATTATCAACCCGGGTAATGTTTAAATTTCATTGGTTAACTGTACAGATACTGCTAATTGCAGATACTTTGCTAACTATACGGATTCTGTTCTTTTATACAGTCTGTTGATGCTTACATGAATATCCTTATGCAACAACACGTAGACCAGCAACCGACATTCATATTGGAAACGCCACCAGCCAAGTCTTTTGTGTTTCCCAGCTTTTTTGTGGTAAGACACTAGTAGTGAACTCGTGATATACGTTGGCCTTATACTTCTTTCTGGTGATTTCATGTATATCTGTTTTTTGGTGAGTTAATGTAATTTTCTTTCACCACAAGATCCGTTTTATTGCTTTGTAAATAGTCAATCCTCAAAAACAAACATCCAATCAAAGTGAAGAAGATTCTTGATAAGATGATGCCAAAGGCCGAATATGCAACTTTCTTGCTTTTCCCCATAATTCATCAATTCCATTGGACATTGCTGGTGCTTCATAAAGATGAGGGAAAGTGGATATTCTACAATTCTTTGTTTAAAGGGAATCGAAAAGATTTTTACTGTGAGACAACAGATAATTTGGTGAGCAAACATCTATCATCTTTTTCCTGTTACATATTTATGTTTGAATGCTAAACATGTTTACATAAACTACACAGAGAAAACTTATTGCAGACTATATCAATAGTCATTCCAAATCAAGTGCTGGGAAAGGTATTGGTAACACAGTCCACATTGAGCAGTTTTCTCCGCAACAACCGGATGGATTGTAAGTACTACAAAATTTCAAACCTATTCTCTTTTTTCTATCAATGAATGACCAACAATAAGATATCATGGCACAATTATATTGTTGCAGTGTTGAGTGTGGGGTCGTCGTTATCTTCTTGATGAACCAATATCTGATGAACCAAGAACGGAGCAAAGTAATAAGTATTGAGGAGTGTAGGAAAACAAGAGCCGAGATGATACTTGCTTTTTTGAGTGAGCAAAGCAAGTTGAGCACTTCAAAGGTTCCACAACCAGTACAAAACCTCAAGCAAATTGCAGAATCTTCAAAGGCTCTGAAACCACAGTTCAAGCAATATCAACTTAGGGTAAGACAAGGCCCTAAAATCAAATAGCAATGTTAATCGTCTCTTATACTTGTTTTTGGAAGGATTCTCTCTTTGAAAAGAAGGTATATATTACCAAAGTTAGATTGTTATAGAAATGGTACAGTCACCTCGTTGGTCAATATTAAGGGTCAAAGTTGAAACAAGTTGAATTTACTGAAAACAAGTTGTGCAGTTTGTATTTCTCTTTCAAGAAACTGAAGATGTTCGTTGAAGATCAAAATTTTGTTACCGTTGTAGCTGTCACATGTTAAAGTCAACCTGCTACTTATGTAGCACATATGTTGCTGGTGCATGTCTGTCAAGGTTGTTACTGTTGTTCTGCTACTACCATTGATTGATTGCATTGCTTGTTACTGCTGCTGCAGCTATTGACTGCTATAATGGCAGTAATTTGCACATATTTTGTTTCTTCATTTTGCCTTTTTATTGTCCATAGAAGCTTGTGTTGAACTAGATTTTAGTATAAGGTTTAATCTCTTTGAATTTTTTTTGTGAAGAGATGTTATATCAGTCTTCATTTTGCCTTTTACTGTAAGTATCTCGCTTTCATCTTTTAGTAGTAGCTTAGTAGTTTATGTGTTAGTTGCTTGTATTTAGTTTGGTGGATACCTCTAACCTGACTGTGATGTCAAACTTGAGGTGTAACGAAGCCAAGCTAAATACTGAGTTTGAGCTTAGTTAGTTTAGTTTAATTCGTTTAATTTGATTGCATTGCTTAGCCGAGGTGGTGGCATAACCCCTCGCATATTCTGTTTGTTGAAGTTGAGGTGGCGGCATAGCCCCTCCAGTCTGATAGTTTGTTGATAGATGTTCAAAAATTCAAGGTTTGTTGTTATTTGAGTTTGGTTTTTGGGTAATTTTGAGTTGGGAATTCCTTTGACTTCAGAACATTTGGAAAAGTGGGCAGTAGTTATAAGAGAGGAAATTGAGAATTTAGATGTATTTTGTTGGGGAAAGGATAATGAATAGGACAGATTCCATGCTGAAATTCGGGACACAAGTGTGCAACTATCCCTAAACCTGTTTCTCCTTTTGGAGCCAGACCTGAACCTAAAGCCTTAACCACTGCTACACCATTGGAATCCAAAGCCTCAAGCAACTCTGCTCTTAGTAATGCCTCATTTCCCATCAAACGTCTATCCCCAAAGGAAATGGAGCTCAGAAGGGAAAAGGGCCTTTGCTTCAACTGTGATGAAAAGTATGTGAGAGGCCATAGATGTCAAAGAAGGCAATTGTACTTGATGGTGGGAACAGAAGAGGAAGATCCCTTGGAAGATGGATCACTCGAACAGGTGGTGGAGGAGCCTACTTGGGATGAGGAAATGCAAATCTCAGTACATGCTCTGTCAGGAAGTACTTCCTTCAGAACTATGAGGGTGAAGGGAAAGCTCAAGGGTCGGTCTATAATAATTCTGGTTGATTCAGGGAGCATTCATAACTTTGTGGAACCAGGGGTAGCCAAACACTCTGGATACATAGTGGAGCCAACCTCAGAATTGCCAGTTACTGTGGCTGATGGCACACAACTCAGTAGTACAGGGGTGTGCAAAGCTTTCTCATGGGAAATGCAGGGACAGGTTTTTGAAACAGAAGTAAGGGTGCTGGCTATTGGTGGTTGTGACATGGTTCTTGGGATCCAGTGGTTATCAACTATTGGACTAATTCTTTGGGATTTCAAGAATCTCCAGATGCATTTCCAATGGCAAGGACAACCGTTCTTGCTAAAAGGGGACACCCATTTTACAGTGGACCAGGTCACCCAGAAGCAAGTCGGCAAGGCACTGCACCAAACCAACCAAGGGCTACTGGTCCAACTCTACAGCCTCTCAACGGAAACATTTAAAGGTCCTCAAGTACACCCTGACATTGATGCCACTCTAGATGACTTTATTGATGTATTTGCTGAACCAACAACCCTACCACCACAAAGGGCCACAGACCATAAAATTCCCCTCAAGCCAGGTAGTGAACCTGTACATGTTAAGCTTTACCGATATCCTTACATCCAAAACAATGAAATTGAAAAGATAGTAAAAGAAATGTTGAATTCTGGTGTAATTAGACCAAGTGTGAGCCCTTTCTCATCACCTGTGTTGCTAGTAAAAAAGAAGGACAACTCTTGGAGGTTATGTGTTGATTACCGAGAGCTGAACAAACTAACCGTCAAGGACAAGTTCCCAATACCTATCATAGATGAACTACTAGATGAGTTACATGGAGCCCTGGTTTTTTCAAAGTTGGACTTGAGGGCTGGATATCACCAAATCAGAGTTCACCATGAGGACATTGAAAAGACTGCTTTTAGGACTCACGAGGGCCACTATGAATTTTTGGTAATGCCATTTGGACTCACCAATGCACCCTCCACCTTCCAAAGCCTCATGAACACTGTCTTTAAACCTTTCCTAGAGAGAAGAATTTGTGAGTCCAATGCACCCTCCACCTTCCAAAGCCTCACGAACAAACTAACCGTCAAGAACACTGTCTTTTTGGTATTTTGGGGTGCGTCTCTGCGTCAGATGAGGGTTGTTGTTGGTGTGCAACTAGGAGAAGAATTTCGGGACACAAGTGTTGTGATGAACCATTTTTTTATGAAGAAACTCTAGCGCTTACTCTTTGTATTTGGTCAAAAGATTTCAGTTTGTTCTTGTAAATGGATTACCCCTTTTCGTCTAGAGAGAAAGATAACCGTTACGTTTCATCTGACGGGCGAGCAAGGCATTCAATTTCTGAAGACCCCTTCAACAATGGTTTGAACTTTGATATGTATGCTGGATGGTGCAGCAGCCTGTCGAACACAGACCAAATATTTGCCCCTTTTGCATTTTCACCCCTTCAATCAATTCCCTCAAATTATAAAATTGACAGTGTTTCTGACAAAATTGACAGTATTTGGAATTAAAATCAACTCCAAACACTGTCAATTTTATAAAAATGACAGTGCTTGAAATTATAAAATTGACAGTGTTTCGAAATGAAATTAATAAAATCACAACAAACAGTGTCAATTTTACATTTGAAACACTGTCATTTTTTTTATTCTCGAAAGAATGTTAATTTTACAATTTTATATTTCAAACACTGTCATTTTTTTGCTAATTGATAGTGTTTGGAACACTGTCATTTTTTTAACAGTACTTCGAATTATAAAATTGACAGTGTTTGCATTTTTACGCATAACATTGTTAGCTATTTAAACTTCGCGCCCGATTTCGATATTACCGGAAGTCCTTACAATGGTGGAGACAAAATGGTTTTCCAGCAAATGAATACCAAAATTGGCTTTCCAATGAAATCCACCAGTTGGAATGAATGAATCAACTACAAAAAAGGGTAATTCTTCCTTTCACCAAAATCGGTTCGATGTAGGAAATCGACTCATACCTCGTCCATTTGCACAAACACTTGCTAAGAAAATGCTAAAGGCATTGTCCTTGGTTAATTTTACATTTCAAACACTGTCATTTTTTTAATACCAACACTGTCATTTTTGTTAGCTATTTTGAAGTTTGTCAAAATTGACAGTACTTGAAATAATAAAATTGACAGTGTTTTTGACAAAATTGACAGTGCTTGGAATTATAAAATTGACAGTGTTTGGAAATGAAATCAACTCCAAACACTGTCAATTTTACATTTCAAACACTGTCATTTTTTTGCTAATTGATAGTGTTTGGAACACTGTCATTTTTTTGACAGTGCTTGGAATTATAAAATTGACAGTGTTTGGAAATGAAATTAATAAAATCAACTACAAACAATGTCAATTTTACATTTGAAGCACTGTCATTTTTTTTTTATTCTCAAAAGAATGTTAATTTTACATTTGAAACACTGTCTTTTTTTTAGTACCAACACTGTCATTTTTACGCATAACATTGTTAGCTATTTTGAAGTTTGTCAAAATTGACAGTGCTTGGAATTATAAAATTGACAGTGTTTCTGACAAAATTGACAGTGTTTGGAATTAAAATCAACTCCAAACACTGTCAATTTTATAAAAATGACAGTGCTTGAAATTATAAAATTGACAGTGTTTCGAAATGAAATTAATAAAATCACAACAAACAGTGTCAATTTTACATTTGAAACACTGTCATTTTTTTTTATTCTCGAAAGAATGTTAATTTTACAATTTTATATTTCAAACACTGTCATTTTTTTGCTAATTGATAGTGTTTGGAACACTGTCATTTTTTTGACAGTACTTCGAATTATAAAATTGACAGTGTTTGGAAATGAAATTAATAAAATCAACTACAAACAATGTCAATTTTACATTTGAAACACTGTCATTTTTTTTATTCTCGAAAGAATGTTAATTTTACATTTGAAACATTGTTATTTTTTTAATACCAACACAGTCATTTTTACGCATAACATTGTTAGCTATTTTGAAGTTTGTCAAAATTGACAGTGCTTGAAATTATAAAATTGACAGTATTTTTGACAAAATTGACAGTGCTTGGAATTATAAAATTGACAGTGTTTGGAAATGAAACAACTCCAAACACTGTCAATTTTATATTTCAAACACTGTCATTTTTTTGTTAATTGACAACACTGTCATTTTTTGTTAATTGACAGTGTTTGGAACATTGTCAATTTTTTGATAGTGCTTGGAATTATAAAATTGACAGTGTTTGGAAATGAAATTAATAAAATCAACTACAAACAATGTCAATTTTACATTTGAAACACTGTCATTTTTTTTTATTCTCGAAAGAATGTTAATTTTACATTTGAAACACTGTCATTTTTTTAATACCAACACAGTCATTTTTACGCATAACATTGTTAGCTATTTTGAAGTTTGTCAAAATTGACAGTGCTTGAAATTATAAAATTACAGTGTTTTTGACAAAATTGACAGTGCTTGGAATTATAAAATTGACAGTGTTTGGAAATGAAAACAACTCCAAACACTGTCAATTTTATATTTCAAACACTGTCATTTTTTTGTTAATTGACAACACTGTCATTTTTTGTTAATTGACAGTGTTTGGAACATTGTCAATTTTTTGATAGTGCTTGGAATTATAAAATTGACAGTGTTTGGAAATGAAATTAATAAAATCAATTACAAACAATGTCAATTTTACATTTGAAACACTGTCATTTTTTTGTTATTCTCGAAAAAATGTTAATTTTACATTTGAAACACTGTCATTTTTTTTAATATCAACACTGTCATTTTTACGCATAACATTGTTAGCTATTTTGAAGTTTGTCAAAATTGACAGTGCTTGGAATTATAAAATTGACAGTGGTTTTGACAAAATTGACAGTGCTTGGAATTATAAAATTGACAGTGTCTGGAAATGAAATCAACTCCAAATACTGTCAATTTTATATTTCAAACACTGTCATTTTTTTGTTAATTGACAGTGTGTGGAACACTGTCATTTTTTTGACAGTGCTTGAAATTAGAAAATTGACAGTGTTTGGAAATGAAATTAATAAAATCAACTACAAACAATGTCAATTTTACATTTGAAACACTGTCATTTTTTTTGTCAAAATTGACAACATGTCATTGAAATTAGTAAATTGACAGTGTTTGGAACATTGTCAAATTTTTGACTAGTGCTTGGAATTATAAAATTGACAGTGTTTGGAAATGAAATTAATAAAATCAACTTACAAACATATGTCAATTTTACATTTGAAACACTGTCATTTTTTTTTTTTCTCGAAAATGTTAATTTTACATTTGAAACACTGTCATTTTTTTAATGACACACAGTCATTTTTACGCATAACATTGTTAGCTATTTTGAAGTTTGTAAAAATTGACAGTGCTTGAAATTATAAAATTATAAAATCAATATACAAACACATGTCAATTTTACATGAAACATGTCATTTTTGAATTTTCAAAATGACATGCTTAGAATTTAAAATGACATTTTGCAATGACAGTGCTTGTGAATATAAAATTGACAGTGTGTGGAAATGAAATCAACTCCAACTGTCATTTTATATCTGTCATAACATCTAGCATTTTAAGTTTGTTAATTGACAGTGCTGTGGAATTCTACTTGTCATGGTTTTTTGACAGTGCTTGGAATTAAAAATTGACAGTGTTTGAAGATGAAATTAATAAAATCAACTCCAAATACTGTCAATTTTGCATTTGAAACACTGTCATTTTTTGTTAATTCGAAAGTAAAAAGCAAATTGTGGAACACAGTCAATCTTTTTTCACAATGCAGCAAAAAAATTGGGAACAGTGCTCCATCTCAAATGAACACTTAACAAGCAATCAACTTACACAACAATGAGGATTTTGCATTTGAAATTCCCTTCATTTCATATTTCCTATTCTCGCAAGACTAAACAACTCAAAGTTGCTGGACAAACATACAATAAAGTGTTCATGTATAAGCATTTCTAAAAAAATTGGTCAAACACAGCTCATCACTCTAAAATCCAGTAACATGACTCTTAAACAATTTGCTGAAAATCCTAACTAAAAATAAGAATCCTTTTAAAAGAACATTCCTGCTCCCTTATTCTAAACGGCAATCCCAGAATTTCTCAAATCTTTGTGAGTTGTACTTGGCCTAAAGCTTCTCACACCCTGTGTACATTGTATAAGCATCTATCTATAATAGTCACAAAGCTCTTTACAATCCCCTATATGTTACCAACTGTCCGCACATGACTGAAGTAACAATATGCTGGAATTTGCTCGTATGGAAAACTGTCAGGTCGTCCGGGAATCCTTCCATGGATGGAAAAGAACTATCTCCTGCATCAAAATCAAATTCTGCAAATCCTAGACAGGAATTTCATTTCGAATACGCCTCACGATAAGATTCAGAGAAGAAGCAACGTTCCATGTAATCATTCAAGTCCTTCTTACTTTTCTTCAATGCACAAACACCATGAACGCATGGGAACATGTTTAGCTGCCAATCTCCACAAGAACAACTACGACGTGCAATGTCAACACCAACTGACGGATCAGATTGCACTTCATATAAATCTCCATTTGACCTAACTACATTCCATGTCTTCGATAGACTAAACAACTCAACCAGTTTCTTGTCCCATTTTGGACAAATAACAGTTTTCCACTTTGTTGCCAACTCCCTTCTATCACACATTTGGTCCATTAACTTCGGAGGTCTAATCTTATCAACAAGTTGAGTTATTGGCAATCGACGCTCCTTTTTTATCCAATTATTAAAACACTCAACAAGATTGGAAGTCAACTCGCCATATCTTTTTCCTGGGAAATAAGGATGACACCAATGCTCATTTTCTAATCTTGACAGAAATTCAGTAATTTTTACTCCACCATCTTGCTTGAGTTTACCCAAAAGCTTGTCACACTCTTGTACATTCGCTGCACAAGCACACCTATGGAATAAGGCCACAATATGTTTCTTCTTTTTTGTGTCTAACCCCCCCATATGCTTTCTTAAATTGGCTTTAAGATGAAGTAGACAATATGAATGGGGTGAAGACGGGAAAACAGATGCTACGGCTCGTAACAACCCTTCATGGCGATCAGATATAAACACTACTTCCTTATCAAAATCCAGAAAATCTCTCAACTTCAACATAAACCAGTGCCAATTTTCTGAATTTTCAGAATCGACAACAGCGACACAAATGGGATATAGACCTACAATCAAGACAAAAGGGGGAGTAAATAAAATAGCAGATAAAGCATTAAACCAATGAAAATATGGACAACACAATTGGGCAAAGCTTAGCTTTACTTTAAGTTTCTGCATTTTGTATAAAAAGTGCTGGAGAAACACAAGGTAATGAGGGCAATCTCAAAGATTTCAGAACATTATGCAAGTTTCAAATGAAAACCTCATACTATTAAATCCAATACGAATATTCTTCTTAAGTACACTAATCCCCCAACAACTTGGGAATCAATGGATATCCACAATTGTAAAAAACAAATAACATAAAAGCTCACTTCATTACCTTAATCCAAGAAAATTAGCAGCTATACAACCATCAAACAGCAGGATCATTAATTACACTTCAATAGTGCATAATCCAAAAAGCTGAAAAAACAACCTCCTGGCAAATTTTTCCATCGCTATCCTTGTCTAGGCATTCAAATTATGCCATCATCAAATCTAAATGCTGTCTTCCAGCCTAGAATATAGAATGTTCTTCTACATAGGATTTCCATTACATCAATAGAAGAGAAGAGAAATACACTAGCAAACAACAATCACACAGAAGGATTGGATCTCATAACCTACTCAAATCAAGTTCACCACTCTATGGCACAAAACAAACAATCCTCCATTTATAATTAAATTACACAGCACCCCGTCTCAACCAGGTGCAAGTCTTTAATGATATGCCACCCAGCAAATCCTAGCAAATTGCTAATTAATTCAATAACGTGGGATTCTAGAAGCCATTGAAAGATCGCAGTTCCATTATAAACTACATTTCAGCGCTGACTTAGCAGAGAGGTAGAACGGGAAATAAGCATGTGATGACAAACGAAAAACTGCTTGCTCGAGCTCAGCCCAACTATTTGGTACCCTACTGTCCTATACAGGTTGATACAAGAAGCAGCTTTGTTTGTACACAAACAACGTCTTCTATCAGAGACCCACTATCATAGGAAATTATATGTTCCTATCCTACTCACACACAACTCTGAAAAACAAATTGTAAGCCTGCATTGTGAGTACTTAATTCTTGCATGAAAATTTCAACATTCCCTGTCAATATCCAAGTTTTAAATGTGAGAACATAAGACAGAGTGTTTTCCATCACGCAACGTCAAGCAGAGACCTTGTTCCACAAAAGTGCGTCTATTTTCTATTTATTGTACTCTGAAAATATGCACGGAATAACAAAATGTCATATAGACTATACAATGAAGCCAAAGAATCAGTAACAAAGGGTGCATATGAACATTACTTGGACATTTTGGTACATATTGGAATAGTTAAGCAAAGAAAGGACTAAAGAGTTGATGTTCCATCGCTCAGTATAATAACTTTTAGCATACATAATTGCAAAATATTGGAGCAACAAACAAGTATGTGTGTGTCATGCGGACACTAGGTTCTCAAGTGTGTATCGAAGCCCAAGCAGGAGGATGGCCCACCTAGTGTCCATATGAATGCATGATTGTGGGCCCATTTGAGCTACCATTATGTTATTTCTCCTTTATTATTTAGGATAGCATTTATCATATTGGAAAGGTAGGATTTATCATGTTAGACTATGATTATCTTTTATTTTGGTTGTTATCTCTTGGGCCGCTTTAAAGGACAATAAATTTTTCCCATAACTAGCAGAGTTCGAAGCTATAAAGTTTAATACTGTAAAGTTCCAACTCACTAGACTTTTACAGTAAGTCTAATATTATAAAGTTTCTTGCATTCTTCTTTTAACTTTTGGCTTGTTGCCATCAGGGTTGCAGAATAGTATGGTTTATTTAGGCAACGTTTGCATCAGTATAAGCTCATCTTGAAAATATAGATAGAAGTGTTACCTCGGTTTCCATCTTTAGCACAAGCAGCTAGCAAACATCCTTTGTGAGTTCCCTTCAAAAAAGTTCCATCAAGAAACAAAAGAGGAAGACAGAATTTAAACCCATGCTTGCAAGCTGCAAACCCGACAAACAATCTCTTAAAACGCCGGGCCTCATCGCTCTCTAAATCACATGCGCTATCAGGATTTGAAGCCTTAAAGGAATCCACAAACCATGTTAATTCCTTAAATGATTTTGTATAATCCCCATACACAAAACTTCTAGCTTTCTCAACACCCATCCATGCTCTTCGATAAGTCACATCTACCCCATAGTCTTTCTTCAACTCCTTCCTAACATCAACTGGACGTTTCGACGGACTCAACCGAATAGCTTCTGAAAATATTCTGCCTATCAAACTGGAAGTACTACGAGAACTACTAGTTGACAACGATGCAGCCCCACAAGAATGCTCATTCATCAATTCTTTTATCCTAAACAGTCCACTTGGCTTCTCTACCTTGGCCTTCACAAACCATGTGCAATGCAATGAACGACAACGTGCTTTCACAGTCTCAGCATCATTCTTAGCATAAATGTATTCAAAGCCATGAACTAACGAATACTTGCTTAAAGAGTCTCGGAAAATAGAAGCACCACCAATAAACACCTGATCAACTCCCTTAATCGCAAAGCGCCAAGCATCTGACTTCAACTGATTCCTTTCTTGATCAAATAACGACAATGTCATCTCAGAACCATTATCAATTTCAGATATCAACTCACCAGACCCTACTACATTCAAACTAGAACTAGATCCATCACCACAATCTCCAACATCCAAACTAGTATTAGATCCAGTCAAGTCATGAATACAAACATCAATACGACCAATTCTAAACTTCTTTGCTAAAGTACGTAAAGCAATCAAATCTTCATCACAGTCAACATCACAGTTTGGATGACCATCTAGCGTATAAGATATTTCAAAGCAACCTTGAGTCAAATCCGTCCATTTGTGAGACAACCTTCTAACCAATGACTCAAAATCCAAATCCTGTGACAATATGATAGCAATAGTTTTATTGGCTCGCCTGCACAACAATATAGCAGCATCCTCCATATTGTTCTTCAAAAACAGTGGAAAACAATGAAAGTGAATCAGAACAAATGTGTTTAACCACATCAGATAATGTTAATTCCTTAAAGTGAATCAAAACAGCGGGCTGTATGATGTTCTATATCAATTGTGTTTAAGCACATCACATACTATCAATTTTCTCGACTATTAGTTTCAGAGGCACTAGTTAAATGGCGAAAATGGCTGGATAACAAAACAGAACAACGAAAGTGAATCAGAACAAGCTTTTTTGTATTAGCTTTCAAAAATCGATTTCAAAAAAAATCAATGTCATGCAATAAGAGAGAGAGAGAGAGAGAGAGAGAGAGAGAGAGAGAGACTCTGTGTGATTACCTAAATCGCGATCAGAGATTAGCCAGATTAGTAGATCATCTACACGGGCCCAATTAACTCTCCTGGAATACAGATCAGAAAATGCATCGCAGCAGCAATAACAACTGGATAACAAAACAGAATAACAAAATGAAAGCGAATCAGA
The DNA here is from genome assembly GCA_014282245.1 of Rhododendron simsii. Taxonomy (NCBI): domain Eukaryota; kingdom Viridiplantae; phylum Streptophyta; class Magnoliopsida; order Ericales; family Ericaceae; genus Rhododendron; species Rhododendron simsii. The sequence goes on along the minus strand of WJXA01000166.1, from coordinate 103,120 downwards.
ATAGGATTTTTTGTATTAGCTTTGAAAAATCGATTTCAAAAAAAAATTAATGTCGTGCAATAAGCGAGAAAGAGAGAGAGAGAGAGAGAGAGAGAGAGAGTGTTTACCTAAAACGCGATCAAACCCTAGAAAATCGAGAACAGACGCTACGAAAATCGCCGGCAAGCAGAGAGACCGAAGATTGCGCGAAGTGGATTGAGATGAGCGAAGTTTGAATGAGATGAGCGAGAAAAAGGTGTGTTCGTTTTCTGTTTTGAGGTGTAAGGATATTAATGTAATTTCACAGCCGTAATTAGAGTTAGACGTAAATTACAACCAGATTAATCCTTAACGGGAATTTTAGACAGATTTCTAATACCGGCCGGTAAATCTCTCCCAGTTTTATCAAAACATCACTGGGCTTACTTTGCCAGGTTTTATCATCGCAAAATATCACTAACCAACCGTCAGGTTTTATCATCGCAAAACATCACTGACCAACCGTCAGGTTTTATCAAAACATCACTGGGCTTACTTTGCCAGGTTTTATCATCAGAAAATATCTCTAGCCCTATCCGCCAGGTTTTATCATCACAAAACATCTCTGGACTACTCGCCAGGTTTTATCAAAACATCACTGGACTACCCGCTAGGTTTTATCAAAACATCACTGGGCTTAGTTTGCCAGGTTTTATATCATCACTGGACTCCCGCCAGTCTATCAATTCATCACTGGACTCCCGCCAGTATCAATTCATCACAAATCTCATCACATATCTCATCGCATCTCAAAATCACGCCTGCAGGCATTCTAAAAATAAAACTTTTCAATTTATCCATTACCAAACATCGTCTAAGTGAATTCTATTCGCATACCACCCCATGTCTCTAGGGTCCAATCTAGCATATAAATCAAGTGTCGGAGTAATAAACAATTAATCAAAATAATAATTAAGACAATAACAAGCAATGCAATCATAAACTTTTTATGAATGGACCGTTGCCCTTAGTCTTGTGTGGTCACGATGTCTAACGTCAGAACTTTTTTCCAAATAAAAATTTAAGAAGTAATTAACATTTTGGGCCAAAACAAATAACCTTAATTAACTTCAATGGCTAATTTTAATAGGTTATTAATGCATGACGGCTGAAATACTTCACTTTAATAGATAAAGGGGAAAAATGTAATTGAGGTTTTATTTTTACCAACCGGAATAAACAGTAAAAAAAACCGTGAACAGTACCACGCTTATGAACAGTGAATTTTTCCCGAAAAAACAGAGTTTCGTTCATTCGATTCTAATTTCGATTCTTTTTTTTTTATTTTAATCATAAAGACTAAGATCTTAGTACAATAATATACTTAGGGAGAGATAGGAGAAGGATTAATCTACCTTTATTCCGAACAAAGCGATTCCGTGGAATCCGGTGGGTTTTCGTATGGCGGCGAAAGATCGGTATTCTAGCAGCAACTTTGGACTGGAATAACTTGACCAAACCTTTTTCGTTTTGGACGATTCTTGTGTCTAACGCGAAGATCTCGAAACGATCTACAACTTTCATGAAGAAGTCTAAGCCCGAAAACCATTCGAACTAGGAGAAAAGTGGGGGTTTTCATAAGTGCTGTTTGCTGTCTGGAAACAGAAATCTAAGAATTTTACTGATCTTTGGACAGCGATAACTCTATCAATCCTCCACCTTTTTGGGTGATTCTTGGGTCGAAATTGAAGCTCTCGACGTCCTCTACAACATTCGTGAAGAAACCTAGGCCTAAAAACGACAGTAACTAGGAAGAAACAGGCTGTGAACAGAGGGACGTGATATGGACGAAAATTGATATTGGGTGATCGATATTTTCTGTTTCTTTTTTTTTTCTCCGTCTTTTTCTAGATTTCTTTTCTCTCTCTCTCTCTCTCTCTCTCTCTCTCTCTCTCTCTTAGCCGAATAAAAAAAAGGATGGGAAAGAGGGATTTGATTTTATAGAGAAATTGGAAGGAGGTGGGATGTTATTGAGATTAAAAAGAGATATAGTTTAGGAAGAGTTTGAAGGGAAGTGGATAAGGATTGAGGGAGAGATTGGTGAGAGATGGGTAACCAAATCCCATAAATTGTGGGATGATTATTAGTATGAACAGTATAGATAAATATGTACACACATTTATAATTACAAGTTAAGGTAAAATTATGCTAAACTAATTTCAGTTGCCAAAAATTAATCTAGGTTCTAGTTTAATCTAATTACACTTTTTTAAATAATTAGTCAATTACTATAGACTATTTGATTAAAATAATTTCTTCATTCAAAAAAAAAATAGGGCAAAAATCCGGGCCGTTACAACCTATCCCCCTTAAAACAATTTCGTCCTCGAAATTAGAGCGTTGGTACCATTGTGTGTAGGTTTCGCTTTGATCGATGAGTCGTTGTAGTATCACCTTCGCTTTCTCGGTCTTCTCTTGAAAGTTGGGTCTATGACTCTCAGAAGGTGGGTCCTCCCCATACAGAAACAAGAGGATTCGATGAACTAGAATAAAATTCAAATGGTTTGGGGGTCGAAATGTCAATTGGAAAGGGTGACATATTGTTCTCTAAGAGTCTGAGTACAAGGAATTTGGATTTGAGTAGCAAGGAGTGGCTATATCAAGTTAATAAGGACTAATCAATGATGAAGGTTCATATAACTACAATAATGATGATTCAAGTCTAAACACGCGAATGAGATGAATGGATAGTCGTCTTGCATAAACAGCAATGATTCTCGTAAGGGGAGCCCATCTATTTTGTCGGAGTTCTAGAAACGATTACGAGATAAGGAAGCAAAAACTGAATCAGAAGTTTAATTATCTTGAATTACTTTGAGGGCCGCATTCAAGAGAATACACAACTCAAAGAAAGAGTAGTATCACAAATAATATAGTGTTTTGAAATTCAGAATTCTAGAAAAATACTAAATTTGTAATTATAAAATTTGAAAGGACGGATGCGGAGGAAATTTTTTTTTTTGAAGGGCTTGACGACGATGTGATATTTCTATACAGCCAGAACTGATCAATGAAATTTTCGCAAAGCATGTACTAATAGTCCTATAATTAAGTAGATTGTTGAAATAACAAAGATGAGATTTTATCAATTAAAAAGATTTTGCAATAGGAGAATCCTTAAAAATTCACAACTAACAAAAGAGAAGTGTCATGAGATTCGGAGTGAAAATTTCAACGAGTTTAAGCTCTTGGGTTTGTACTTGAATGAGAAAAAAAAAATGTTTCAAAAGGAACCTCATAAGAAAAGAATCAAGAGAGGTTGAAAATATCGAATGGTGATAATAAAGTCAATTGACTAAGGAAGATGATTAGATGAATGTAAAGTCGTCAATCTCCTCTTCTATCCCCCTTAAAAGAATAGAACTACGCTTGCGGTCTTCTCGGATGTCCACGACTTCGAGTAGTTCCTCGATCTTCTGATCTATGACGGTGCCGCTATTGGGTTCACTTTGCCTAGAATATAGGTAGTCGGTGATTGCAGATCATAGACATCATCATGCTTTCATTCGTTGGTCAACTATTTTGAGAAGTCTATGGTGGTTGAGGTTTAGGTGTCAAAATAGTCACGGTGACGACGGCTACTAGCAGCTGTTGATCTCACGGATTCTCGATATGGCATTAGGATGCACGTTAACATTGACATCAGCATTAGCCTTATTGTAAGGGTAGCAGCGTTGCGATCAACGTTGATATTCTGGTCATTGATTTTAGCACTAATTCTTATGGCGAGGGGTTTCTAACTATTTGGTCCTCCAAAGGCATGTGGGAAAGGATTTTGAAATTGAAATCGTAAAATTTTGGTTTTATGTCTAATGACAAGTAATGAATTCAATAATAATAATAATAATAATAATATATAGTAAAACTAATCAAATCTTATTAGCACGAATATACAATAGGCATGTAACACATAAAGCCTAAATGTTAGTCAACAGGTAGAGCCTATGTTTTCTCACAATACGCTCCTGAAGTCTAAGTTGAACGACAGCTAAATAGTACTTATACTTTAGATTTCAAATAAGTAATAACCACAACTAGTAACTCAGGTTATGCTCTCAGAAAGTGATCTACCCAATCTACCCAAGGCCGAGAGTTGAACCTATGCTTTGATACCATTTGTAACGCCCCGACTTTTCGGGAGTAAAATAAAATAATTCTTTAGGAAAATAAACAAAATTTTCTAAAATAAAGTTTAGCTATTACAAACTCAAGATAGATTTACTGATTCAAAATACATTAACTTCAGAGCCGACTCTAGGTTTGATACAAATTCCAAGCAAACTCGATCTTCGTTCCCGAAATTCTTTTCGCGTCGAACTGCACCATCATTGAATCCTCTCCATTGAATCCTGCGCCCTCTGGCAAATTGATCGCCGAAGCAAACGATTTGCCAGGATACAGACGTATCCGTGAGTGATAAATCACCCAGTAGAATAATCCAACCCAACCACCCCTCTTACTTTACAGCTAGCAAACAGCAGGATAATAGTAATGCGAAGAAGTAAAACAGAGTTTGTTCCACATAAATCAATTTATTACTATCCATTAACCTACCTTGAAATCTAAGATCTCCTCCACGGGATCTTTCCTCCCCAACCGCTAGCTATGCCCTGTCCCATGAGCTCACTTTCTTTTGTTGTCGCGGATTGCACCTAAGTTATGTACCCAGTGTGTATCCCTCTCATTACAACAAAAGAAAGCTTATCATGCCTGAATCATAACTAAGGTTCGCCTATCTTATGCACCACATCACAATCATCTCTGGGCTTACTTTGCCAGTCTCAACTCATCACTGGACTCCCGCCAGTATTAATTCATCAATCACCACTGGGCTTACTTTGCCAGTTTTATCAAAACATCACTGGGCTTACTTTGCCAGGTTTTATCATCGCAAAATATCACTAACCAACCGTCAGGTTTTATCATCGCAAAACATCACTGACCAACCGTCAGGTTTTATCATCACAAAACATTACTGACCAACCGTCAGGTTTTATCAAAACATCACTGGGCTTACTTTGCCAGGTTTTATCATCAGAAAATATCTCTGGCCCTATCCGCCAGGTTTTATCATCACAAAACATCTCTGGACTACCCGCCAGGTTTTATCAAAACATCACTGGACTACCCGCCAGGTTTTATCAAAACATCACTGGGCTTACTTTGCCAGGTTTTATATCATCACTGGACTCCCGCCAGTCTATCAATTCATCACTAGACTCCCGCCAGTATCAATTCATCACAAATCTCATCACATATCTCATCGCATCTCAAAATCACGCCTGCATTCTAAAAATAAAACTTTCCAATTTATCCATTACCAAACATCGTCTAAGTGAATTCTATTCGCATACCACCCCATGTCTCTAGGGTCCAATCTAGCATATAAATCAAGTGTCGGAGTAATAAACAATTAATCAAAATAATAATTAAGACAATAACAAGCAATGCAATCATAAACTTTTTATGAATGGACTGTTGCCCTTAGTCTTGTGTGGTCACGATGTCTAACGTAAGAACTTTTTTCCAAATAAAAATTTAAGAAGTAATTAACATTTTGGGCCAAAACAAATAACCTTAATTAACTTCAATGGCTAATTTTAATAGGTTATTAATGCATGACGGCTGAAATACTTCACTTTAATAGATAAAGGGGGAAAATGTAATTGAGGTTTTATTTTTTACCAACCGGAATGAACAGTAAAAAAAACGTGAACAGTACCACGCTTATGAACAGTGAATTTTTCCCCAAAAACAGAGTTTCGTTCATTCGATTCTAATTTCGATTCCTTTTTTTTTTATTTTAATCATAAAGACTAAGATCTTAGTACAATAATATACTTAGGGAGAGATAGGAGAAGGATTAATCTACCTTTATTCCGAACAAAGCGATTCCGTGGAATTCGGTGGGTTTTCGTTTGGCGGCGAAAGATCGGTATTCTAGCAGCAACTTTGGACTGGAATAACTTGACCAAACCTTTTTCGTTTTGGACGATTCTTGTGTCTAACGCGAAGATCTCGAAACGATCTACAACTTTCATGAAGAAGTCTAAGCCCGAAAACCATTCGAACTAGGAGAAAAGTGGGGGTTTTCATAAGTGCTGTTTGCTGTCTGGAAACAGAAATCTGAGAATTTTACTGATCTTTGGACAGCGATAACTCTATCAATCCTCCACTTTTTTGGGTGATTCTTGGGTCAAAATTGAAGCTCTCGACGTCCTCTACAACATTCGTGAAGAAACCTAGGCCTAAAAACGATAGCAACTAGGAAGAAACAGGCTGTGAACAGAGGGACGTGATATGGACGAAAATTGATATTGGGTGATCGATATTTTCTGTTTCTTTTTTTTTTCTCCGTCTTTTTCTAGATTTCTTCTCTCTCTCTCTCTCTCTCTCTCTCTCTCTCTCTCTCTCTCTCTCTCTCTCTCTCTCTCTCTCTCAGCCGAATAAAAAAAAGGATGGGAAAGAGGGATTTGATTTTATAGAGAAATTGGAAGGAGGTGGGATGTTATTGAGATTAAAAAGAGATATAGTTTAGGAAGAGTTTGAAGGGAAGTGGGTAAGGATAGAGGGAGAGATTGGTGAGAGATGGGTAACCAAATCCCATAAATTGTGGGATGATTATTAGTATGAACAGTATAGATAAATATGTACACACATTTATAATTACAAGTTAAGGTAAAATTATGCTAAACTAATTTCAGTTGCCAAAAATTAATCTAGGTTCTAGTTTAATCTAATTACACTTTTTTAAATAATTAGTCAATTACTATAGACTATTTGATTAAAATAATTTCTTCATTCAAAAAAAAAAAATAGGGCAAAAATCCGGGCAGTTACAAAAATTGTTTACATCCATTTTTTACCAAATTTTTAAAAAATGATTTATTGAAGAATTAATGGCCAAAATATTTTTTTTTGGGCCTTAGTTACATTTATGGTGGACCTCAAATGGGGCAAATTGGATTTGGAAGGGCTGATTGAGATTAATGGGCCACATTAATATTTGGAGCATGTCTAATTAGTTGAGGCCCAAATTAGTTTTCAAATCTGGGCCCAATCTTTAGTTTATTCAGCTCAATTGATTTAAAGTCCAAACTAGGTTCAGGCCTTGGCCCAATTAATTAAAGCTCAGACTAGTTTTTCAAGCCTATTTAATCCAATTAGGCCAAGATTCACTTTCAAGTTTGGGCCCATGCACTTAGCCCAATTGATTAAATGCCAAGATTCATTTTCAGGTCTGGGCCTAGTTTTCGGATTTATTTAGGCCTTAAAATGAAGAGGTCCAAATGAATATGGTGGGGTGAAGAGTATGGAATAAACTACCTTAGGCCTAGGGACCCAGCACCTAGGATCAAAAGCCAAGAAGGATGGCCTTCAAACTAAAGAAGAAGGTCATAAGTTGCTTAGTTATGCTTGGAGGAGTAGCTCAAGGCCTAAGCAGCTTAATCAGGCTTGCACAAGTGGCTCACAAGCAGCTTAAGGGTAACCAAGTCAAGAATGCCATAAGCTGCTTAGTCATGCCTACAGAAGCAGCTCAAGGCCTGGATAGCCATATCCTTCAACATGAAGGAAGGCTTGAGACACATGGTAGCCATTCATGGAGATAGCCCAAGCAGCTCAAGCCTGCACAAGTAGCTGCAAGCAGCTCAAAAGTCTAGACGGTTCTCCCTAACAACTTACAAGCATCTTACTTAGACCTGCTTGATCTTTTATTATAAGAAAAGAGGGCACGAATTCCGAAAATTCCTTTGTCTTGAGTCTTCTTGCATAAGGAGCCGGTTTATAATCATAAAGGGCCCCACAAGGGACGAAAAGTGGCTAAAAAGTCTTGCTTTTTACAAAAGATTTCAGCCTTTAGTCCCATGATTCCCCTTTTGTGAAATATTCATGCAAAAATAAATAATTAAGGCCTGAAATAGTTGCTTTCAGGCCTGAAGCAAGGCATGCAACTGAAGTTTTGGAGCATTGAGCAAGGTATAGGGACACGTGGCACTCATGCATTGATCGAGCCTAAGCAGCTCAGCCCTAAAATAGGACACATGACATTCATGCAGCTTATGTAGCCTAAGCAGCTCAGGCCTGCACAAGCAACTTCAAACAGCTTAAGGCCTGAGACTTTTGCCTTTAAATACCACAATTGAAAGCCTTAGCAAGGGTTCCCGACCAATGAAGCAAAAGGCTTATCCAATCCAAATTTCAATTATCTTTATATTTTCAGGAAATGTCTTTATCTTTCATCACACAAGCCATCTCTAGTTGAAGTTTTATTTCCTTGTATGAACTTCGTTAAACTGTTAATGAAGTTCTTTCAATTTCATTGCACCTTGTTTCTTTTTCTTTCCATTTTCCACAACAGTTGAGAAATTTTAAGTCCTTTTTCGATAAAGGCAAACTACGAACCATATATAGCCTTACCCCTTAGGTCGTACGCAATCGTTTTATAAAAGTCAGATCTGAGGCATTCAGGCCTTAACACAAATTCGGACAGCAATCCAATCCTAACATGCCCACAACAAGCAGAAAACCAAATTGCACAACCGCTCTCGGTCCTTTTTGTGGTTTTGCTAATTTTTTGAGGAAAACACAAACACTCTGGATATATAGGAAGATTGAGACTGGAAATAGTGGACCTCTTAAGAACAAAAAATCTTTTAAAAAGCCTCTTGAGCATTGTTCTCTCATATTTTTATATACTATATATATATATATATACACACACATGAGAGCAGCTAGTGGTTATATTTTTAGTTGCAGCATCTGCAAAATCATCATCCCTGTCGGCTGTCGTCGTTTTCATCATCGGTAGAGGTAAGAGCTCTGCTGAATAGCGCTTGGTGGGAATACTTCCATTCAGTACGTAAATCACAATACAAGAAATTTGGTCTTTGGAGATGAATGAAAATCGTCACACATTATATTTCTTTTTGCCACAAACAGTATTGGTGACAAAAAAAAAAAAATTTGTCGCTAAAGGTTGTCACGGATTCCCACCTAGTGACAAAATTTGTTTTTCGTCACCTATGGTGCCGACAGTTGACAGGTAGTCCAAGACTTCGAGTTGAACTTCAGAACTTCAAACTTTATTTTAGTAGTAACAAGCAAACAACACGCTGGTGCATAGAAACTTTGTGATTAGAAATCTTCAGACCGAGCACCAATTTAAGGAATTAAGTCTAATCGGAATCTTTATTTTGGTGCATAGATAACAAAAAAATTTATGCACGTAAACATATCATTAAATAAAAATTCGTGTTTTATTATACAAAAATTACACAATTTTTTTCATTAAACAACTCGAGAATCGGACCACTTGGTAAGATGGTTTATTACCAGAAAGGATTCGTGCACAGCAGGCTGTGCACAGCAGCTGTGCACAGCCTGCTGTGCACATAGCACAGCTCGTTTATTACTATGAGAGATGAGAGATAGAGGGAGCAAAAGGATAATTAAATTCGATCGGAATGCTATTTAACGGGGCTTTTAACGAATTCCGTTAGTCATTTGGATGGAAGGGAGCGTTTTGATCAATGGAAGATAACATTGGGAGTAAAAATGATTTTTTTGAAAATTTGGGAGTCTAATTGAAATTTAGATTAAAGGTTGGGGGTATTTTGAATTTTTCCCTTATTAAAATATTATGTCTTAATATTTTTATAAATGACATAACATAACCACTCAAAGGCATAATACTTTTTAAAAATGACAGAACAAGTGTTATGTCATTATTACAAAAATAGTCTAACATAACCTCTCGAAGGCATAATATTAAACATTTGGGAGGCATAACGGTGTCCCTTTTCAAGTGGGGGACACCGTTTTTCCCTAGTTTTTTCCTAAACAAAAAGTCCTGGAACACATCTCTAAAACACAAGAAATTTTTTAGTGTCGAGCGGATAACATGTGGTACCCGCTCGGTGCATCCGGGCCGTCCATTTCGGTTTTGGATGGCTCAGACTTGGAGAGAGAAAAAGGAGAGAAAAAGAGGAGAGAGAGTGTGGGGTGAGAGGAGAGAGAGTGTTTCAATCTGGGCCGTCTAATACACTTTTGGACAGCTCGGCCACGTCAGCCGGGTGATGAGGTACCCACCCGGTACTGAAAAATTTCTCCTAAAACACACCTCCGGATATAATTATGTTCGTAATCGTTAGATGCGTGTATCTATGCGCATTAACAGTTCCGTAATCGAGGTACCCAACCAGCACTGAAAATTTTATTTAGAATTCTCATAGGTTTTCTCATAAACTTAAAAAATTATGTAAGTTTGGCCCCGCCCAAGATCATTTTGACAATCCACCGCGGCACCGCCTGCCGAAGCAAGAGTTTTGGGGAAAAAATAAAATAAGCAATGTTATTTTTAGCAACAGGTTTACTGTTTGAACTGTTATTTTGCTTTTTAAAATGGTACCTTGGGATGCACATGTGTGCATTCATAATTACATCTGATCAAATTTTACTACGTTGTGTTCATGTTCGTATGCTTTGATGGGTGCTGAAAAGCACCAGTTTATTCTGATTAATTTAGGTTTTGTCGGTTCTATCTAATGTTATTTAACGAGATTTAATTGGTTTGTAGTGTTTTAGGGCTTACGGAGCATTCAAGCATGTTTTGGAGTAATAATCGTGAGTTAAGGATGTTTCGGAGGGATCCGCGGCGAAAAGAGGAGCGAAAAGGTGAAAGCTGAAAATCTGGTCCGGACCAAGGCTATGCTGGTCCGGATAACCGAAGGTGGAGCAATGTTCTGAACCTACTGGAATTCTGGTCCGGACAATGGAACTGCTGGTCCGAACAAGCGGGCTGCAGATGGGAATTCAACTTTAGTTTTAATTCTTTTTTTGGGGGGGCCGAGACTAAATAAGAAAGCTTTTTAGTTCATTCTTTAGGTTACCTTAATTCTGATTCCCAGCAGCTGTGGAGAGAGGAAGAATATAACGTTCTAGAGATTTTCTCCATGTTCTTCATGTCTTTTTCAATCTCGATCACATCTTTCTTCTCCATGGCCGGCTAAACTCCTTGTCTAGGGGAAAGATGAAACTTCGCACCAACACTACTACAATAAAGCATAACAATCACAGTTATTGACAGTGATAGTTAGTCTTCTATCACACTCCTCCTACCGTGATAGATTTGAGTGTGATTGTAAATCACTCTCTTTTATCACGGTTATAAACCGTGATTGAAAGATAGAAACAATCACACCAAAAAGGCGTGATCGTTTCTAGGCAAAACTGAGATGGAAACTCATTTCCGTGTTCTTTCCCGGGTTTTGATCACACTCTTACTAAAAAACCTTGATTATATGTAGATAACAATCACCACCAAATACTGTGATCTTTTGTGTCTAAAAAATGAGATGGAAAATAGTTAGATGTGATCTTTTCTCGTTTTTAAATCACGGTTTTCATCTAAAACCGTGATTAAATGTTCTTATCATCACAGTCTAGAAATGTGATTGAAAGATGCTATCTTTTTTTTTTTTTTTTGTGCATTTAAAACATGTCCGAATCTCTAACCAATAATAACTACACGTAAAATATGTATTGAGTCCGTAGCTATCTTCTCCAAATTAAACAAGACATAGCAATACGAAATATGCATAACTGATATTGCATTTTGCACAAAACAGGTCATAGATAGAAATATCGTGTCGGAAAGCCTACATTGAATTAATCTACCGTCAATCAAATTTCTGAAAATGCATAAAAAATGCAGAACAAAAGCTTAACAATAAAAAGGACAAAGAAAACTAATTGAACCACAAGCACGGAGTTAAGTCCTAAGCTACAACGAATTCTTCATTCTTTGAAGCCAATTTCAAGCACTTCGTCATTCTCTGAAGCCAATTTCAAGCACTTCATCCCTCAAAGCATGCCTAAATCCACCAAATAACAAAAAGTAGCAGCATCAAGAACTCTAATGCTTAAATCCAGCAGAAAACAAAAAAGCGAATAACTAACTACATCACGTTGTTGCAGCAAAGTCATGAAACACTAAATATGCTTCATATAGAGTTTTCAAAAACTTTATGCTGAGTAAAATATCCAGTTGTTCATCCCTACTTTCATGTTGTTGCAGCAAAGTCATGAAAAATTGTACATAATTCATAAGTGTATGTAACTATTGAAATAAGACACCATAATAACACTCCACACATCTTCAGAATATGTACACTCATGGAATTAAGAAACATAACTTTGCAATGTGACCCTAATGGGATGAACGTACCCAGATACTTTTTCCACCATGTTTGCCCTTGTCCATTATTGGTCCCATTATGACCTGTTGGTCATCAAGAACATGTTTGTAATCAGAACATCTCCACAATTAGACATTTCCGGATGGATCATATGAATAGCATCGATGTTGATACTAAGACCACTAGACTTGCCTACAACATGATCATCACATCAGTAGGTGAAGTTATCAGGTGGATCAGTGGCTGGGTTGACTATTATTTACAAGGATCAAGGAGAAACAAATAAACAAAAGTTAAATGAAGGTTAGTAAGTGTGGCTTTGAACCCAAATACTCCCTCGGTCCCACAAAGTTAGCCCATTTTGAGAGTTCAAAGTCTTTAAGGGGACGTGCATTTAATGCACTTATAACCATTTAAAAGCAATCGTTTTGAACACACAGAGTCTAATGCATTGACCTTTCAAAATGGACATGTATTTTAGGATTTTCAATTAGGATTGATGGACAAATGAAACAAAGGGATGGAATATGTATGAGTACGTGAGACACAAATAAAGACCAACTACTTCCGTGATCTCCAATAAAATAGTGCTGACACATCTGAGAAACAAGGAATGCAACTATTAGACCAAGTTATGATGCTTCAGAAGTCAAATCAACTTAAGCAAAATCATTTTTCCTGTAAATAAGGGAGAAAAGCACTTGGTAGACAGCTTCAATTTGGTCTAAACTTTCCTCAAGAAGGTCGAACTGAAAATGAAAAAACTGTTTCCAGTAAAGCTGTATTAAAAGGCTAAAGATGATGCTTGAGGCTAAGAGGCATGAATTTGAGTCAGTAAACAAAATTTGCATTCTACTTCAGTCAGAAAGTGAAGAATCTGAAGACACTCTCAAGGTTATATATGTCCAAAGAAACTGAAAGAATTTCCACTGGGGAAGAGAGGACTAAAACTCTACCTGTAATAACGACATCTTTTAGATTTTGACCATGAATCAAACTCCCATATCGAGGTCCAGGATGTTCTCTCCCTTTCCCATACTAAGGCAATGGAGGCATGAGAGGCTAGTACATCTGATCCTGTTTAATACCACATAAAAAGAAAAAGAAATAGATACTGATTAAGCAATAGAACCGTTCTACACACACAGCAATCTGTGCACAGATTGTGCACAGATTTTGTTGTGGGGCCCACCACGGGTCCCATACAAATCATCCGAGCCGTTTATTAAATGTAAAACATTTTTTCAAGGGCCTCCGTAAAAAATAATCTCAATCCAATACCTATAGATGCTTCATCCAAACATCTAACTTTTCATTCAGATTTCCGGATAATAAAAAGTTATATGGTTGGATCGAATAGCTATAAGTATCGGATTGAACTTATTTTCTACGGAGACCCTTGAAAAAATGTTTTACATTTAATGAACAGATCGGATGATTTGTGTGGGACCCGTGGTGGGCCCCACAACAAAATCTGTGCACCATCTGTGCACAGATCTGCTGTGTGGGTAGACTTTCTGTAAGCAATAGGTTTGCTTGCAGTTAAAAATTTCAGCCAAAGACAATATAGTTCAACCAAGTGCCCTACAGATCTCTTAACTTCTGAAAAGATGGAGGGCATATGGGCAGAGTACATGTTACAATCAAGAAAACCCATATCCTAAGTTTTGAGTTCAACCTGGCACTGCTTTATGGAATATACACTATATACTAATATGTGGATCCACAAAAGGTCTACAAATCATTTGACATGATGGACCCACACATTGGAATGATGGAATCTAGCAAGAGACTGATCCCCAAACTGAGAGTTATATAGAAGTTATCATTGCACGACTTGTAACAACAATCTAGTAATGAACAGCCCCATAGAGCTTAGATTCCCATCCATGAGGTACAGTTAAAGAATATACCGAAATTCATTTGTTTGGTATTTTATAACATGAAAATTGAATGCAATTTCCCAGGCCTCGTATTCCTAGGCTCATATAAGCATTCAACCAATTGCAATTGACCAAAAATAAATGCTAAAGAAAGAAAAAGAGAAACTTTCAGTTCTGTATAATTAGTTATAATCACAATCCCGACAACAAAAAGCTAAAATATTGTAGGACCCAAATCACAGATGAGACCAGTGTTAAGCTCGCCCCAATGCCTTAAGGCTTGTCATTATAGATACTCCTATATTAGAGCTTGATGCGTGATCAGCAAGAGGTTCACTCAACAGCGTAATCTGAAAAACATAATGTGGCAATCGATGAGATATGAATCATGCTTCTTGGCCCCCAAAAAAAGTTCAAAAGCAATCAAAGGGACAAGATCTCGTAGGTTTTGACCCCGTTGGCGCTTTCCTGGTAAAAATCCATGTGCCATTCTTCTCTTGCGTATTCAACTTAAAATCATACGCATTCATATGGATTTAGTAGTTATACTTACACCATAGATTTTGTTAAAGGAGTCTTGATGGATTCTGAGTTACTTCGTGAGTTACTTGTATTGAAAGCATAGTCTTTGAATTTCCGTATTAGTAATTGAGAAATTTTCCAAGTATCTCCATACTTGCAAGTAGCAAATCAACCCATTTGAAAAGGGAGAGTTCAATAAGTAAGTTTTTGAACCAAGTTTTAAAGCGGATATCTTCTGGAAAAATAGATCCATCTATGTTGATCATGATTATGCTTTGATGGAATTGTAGTCAACTCCCCAAGGGTTCAGCCAGGAAACAATGAAGATACTCACAACAAACCAATCCAAATCCAAATCTTGCAACAAATTCTCAGCTAACAAAAGATTTATTCACAATATCGTTTTCCAATCTAGAACCTTATCATTGGATTCACAATTAAGAGTTGTGCCCCACTCACATTACAACAACAGTCTCCACATTTACCATACGCATCCTCCTAATCAAGTAAACTCACAACCATTATGAAAATTATGAGACCAAATCCAAATTGCTGGTCTATACACTTCAGCCAAAAGAACAACATTGCTGGTCAATATTACTATTTATCAGGATAATTACAACCACGTGAGAAGCTAAACAGTGCATTTGCAACTTCCATTTTGATGACAGACTCTGAGACATCCAGAACAAAACACAGGGTCACATTGCAAAGTTATGTTTAAACTTTGATCGATTTTGGATGAAGTGCCTATATTTCATATGGTCTGTTTAGGCAAAAAAAGGTCTACGAGCACATCACAGAGCGTGGATGAAGTGCCTACATGTTATATGTTTTTATTAGGCAGAAACAATTCTACATCAGTACAGAGCATGAGAGCAAGATATCAGTGACAACAACAATACTAACAAGAACTAATCCCATCAACAGAGAAAATCTTTAGAGAGAGAGAAGACAATACCTGTTGGGTTTAGGAATTTTCCATTTCGATTGATCGACTTCTCCATTTGAAGCTCGCTCTCTGGCTCTCTGATAACAAACTCGCGCGAGGGAGCACGCCGTTTCTTCCTTCAAAGTGGTGGTGGAGAGAGATAAGGCAGCGGCTGCATGTGAGGATGGGGGCGAAGAGGCGGTGGCGGGTGAGGATGGGAGCTAAGAGGCGGCGGCGGGTGAGGATGGGGATAGAGATAAAACGTGCTCGTGTACTGGAGAGGCCAAGAGAATGAGGGGAGAGTGCAACTAGGGCTTATTTAGGGCTAAGTGAAATGATGTCGTTTTGAGCACATAACTTTTCAATTCGCGCCTAAATGAGAGAAGCAGCGCCGACGCAAAAATTTAAAACTTCCCAGTTTTTATCACAGTCTTTTATCACGCCAAAAGAATGAGATCTTTTTTCTCGCTCTTTTTCGTGCCAAATTTTTTTATCACACCACAAGGGTGAGGTCTTTTTTTTTTATCTCACCACACAAGCGAGGTCTTAATGTCTTCTATCACACTATAAGGGTAAGATCTTTTTCATTTTATCTCGTCGCAAGAGTGAGATCTATTATCTTGCTCTTTTTCATGGCTAAGCACCACTTTTTATCTCAGCTCTTGATTTATACTAAGATTAAAAAGTTAGTCTACAATTTTTTATCATGCTTTCACTGAAAACTGCAAATGATCTTTATGAACCTCCTTAGTGTGGTATTTATCTATTATTGTAGTAGTGCAAGTAACTCTATTTTTATGTATGGGTTTTAGGTTTATTATTCGGATCGATTGTATAACTAAGAACCCTTTCCGTTTCAATTGAATGGAATGATTTTGATAGTTTTAATCTATTGGGTTTTTGTATGCATGCTTTTAAATACGAGTTATACAATGGTTTTCATTGATTGTGGTTGGAGTTCTGAGATAGATTAGTCTCGTAAGACGGGCCATGTCGTTAGGCGACCAGACCGTACTTCTAAGACGGTCTGTGCTATGGGATAATTTATACCTTTTAACAACTCAATTATTTTCTAGATGATTATTGCTAGGGTTTGCAAGCCCTAGTAATAATCCCTTCTGATTCGAATAATTAATCTTGCCTATGCATGTTGAAGTTACGCGGTTGAGGTGGATTCGAACCCTAGATTTTCTCTCCAATCGTTATAAACTTTGCATTTTATTTATTCTCTTAGTTTAATAAATTCTCCAAATTCAAACAACCAAACTTCATTTGCCCGAATTAATCTAGAAATCAATCGAATTTGTTGTAACTCTGCCATACTCTCTCTGTTGGAACGATACTCGGTCTTGACCACTATTCTACGGAGTAGGAGTTAACTCCAAGGTTTTATAAATGTATTTTTGACACGGAACGACGCGGTCAAATTTTGGCGCCGTTGCCTGGGATAGTTTGCATGGTTACATTCTTTCGATTAGTTTTTATTTTAGTTCTTAGTTAGCATTTTTTTTTATTGTTTTTAGTATTTTCTTTTTGTATTAGTTTTTCTGGTGCAGGATTATTGACTTTACAAGAAAAGAAAAATGAAAGTTGGCAACTGCTTTGTGGTGGAGGAAATTCTATTCATTATGATAACTTTTAACAAAGCGCTGTAAGTTTTTTTTTTTTTAGTTACATAAGTTGAGAGGCTTGCACTAGGGTTTTTTTTAAAATTTTTTTAATTTGATTTTTTTTTCTGTTTTTGTCTCCTTTAAAAAAATCAAAATACCAAAAAAAGGATGGCTTATTTTGCAAGTTACTATGGAGGGTATGAAAATCAATCTGATCGGTCAGTTACAACTTTACCCAATTATTGGCAACATGTGCTAGATGATACTGTTCCTAAATTTTATGGTATAGATGGAGAAAATTTGTACTTACATTTAGACAAACTTGAGCAGATTTATGGTGATGATGAAGTGGCTCTGTCTAGATTGTTTCCTTTGTCTCTAAGGAACGGTCCTAAGTATTGGTTTAATTCTTTAAGCCAAGAATCAATTCGTAGTTGGGGAGATATATATACACAATTTACCAAAAGGTTCTCTCCTGGGTACGAGACTCATATGCTATTGTGTGAAATCTCAAAATTTCATCAACTACAAGGTGAGTCTTTTTCTCAATGTTGGTGGCGGTTTAATGTTCATTATTTAGTTGGCCACAACATACCTGTGATCTTAGGCGTATTCTTCATTTTCTTTATGACAATATAAAATTTGAGACACGTCAAATTCTGGATAACAGAGGTGATTCTGAAATTTTGCATAAGGATGCAGAAAAGATTGAGGCTTGTTTTGATCGATTAGCTGATTCTCTTTCTTGCCATCAAGGAGAAAAGTTTGAAGTGAGTAATTCTTGTGCGTTGGAAGATGAAACAACAGAGTCACTTGTAACTAGTGAAATAGGTGATCCAATCGATGAACCTAAAGCGCAACAATCTTCTCTAGAGCATTCTAACACACTTGAGATAGATTTTCCTGATATGACTTGTAACGCCCCCAATTTTGGGTACATTAAGAAGGCATTTATTACATAATAAAGAGAGTCTAGCTCATTATTACATCATAACTTTACAAAAGTACTTTTATTCAAATAAGGGAAGGAACTAGGGTTCCTAACTACAGCTCTCCCTGCTCCTCCATCCTTGCCAGCTCTTCGGCTCTGAACGCCTCCAAGGTGTACAACTCACCCTGTTCATCTATAATGTCTAACACATTATACCGGAGTCACCACCAATATAATATGTCAGGGTCACCAAAGGTAATACCATGAGCTTAAAAAGCTCAATAGAATAATCTAAATCCACTAACCCTTAAACTTACACACATCAGATCATAAGTTAACGATTTTCAAAGGTACAAAGCATATTTAACAAAACGGTCAACAATGACACATCCACATTCGCTATTCAGCTATCGTTGGTGTCCAAGATTTCGGAGTTTCTCCTACACGACTCGTCGTGGACCGTGTCACCATTTTCCACTCTTCTTTTTCCAAATCAACATTTCAAAAATTTGTTTTTAACACACCCAACCTCGGTTCCGCCGCGCCGGGTTCCCGAGTATCCTCACAATGGTTCCACCGCACCGGGTTCCCATTGGCACACAAAAACTTTGCATTGGCTCCTCTCCGCGGATAACCAAGCCATACCTCACCATGGTTCCGCTGCTCCGGGTTCCCATGGGAACGCACACAACCTCACAATGGCTCCGCTATTCCGGATTCCCATTGGAACACACACACACACACACACATCTCACATAATGCCATCAGAACTGCTCATTATGTCTTTTCAAAAATATTTCCTCCCTCGGAATACATTTCCTTTCATGAACCACACCCTAGGTGCCATGTTTCTAACTTTCTTGATTTCGGTGTCTCGTTTTCATGCTTAGACTCCGCGGTAGGACTTTCCACACAAGTATTCATCATTCATTTGAAATCTTGAAACTAAACTAGCAAGATCATCCAACTCTATATTATTTAACATGCTCAAATCATAACTTAAAGCATAACGCCACGTGTACGGATGCCCTTGGAGTGAAAATCACTTATGCTTTATCATGCCACAAGTAATACACGCAATTCATATATGCATGGTCATAATCAACTTAAAGATCAAAATACAAATACTTCTTATTCAAACGATAAGTTCTATCTTTCGAAATCCGTTAAGGATAATCTATTTATACTTAGGATAAGTGAGTAGAGATTAATCTACATATACTTAGAGATAGGGAATAAGAATAATCTACCTTGATCCGAAACTAGTCGGGGCCGAATAAGCTAGTTGGAAAATTCTATGGGTGGTGAAACTCGTAAATCTGGACCAATCTTTGGATGGCAGTAACTAGGTCAATCTTTAACCGAATATGATCATTCTTGGGTTGAAATCGAAGCTCTAGAAGCGCTCTACAACTTTCATGAAGGAAGTTGATCCTAGAAACTATATTAGGTAGGAATAAAATGGTGATAAATGAAGAGACAGTAAGCTGTCTGGAAATGGAAATCCAAGATTTTTACTGAACTTCGGATGCCAATATCTTTGTCATTTCTTCACCGATTGGGGTGGTTCTTGGGTATAACCCGAAGGTCTCGAAGTGCTCTACAACTTTCCCGAAGGGAGTTGGTTCTAAAAACGACTTTAAGGTGGAGAAAACTGAGGATTTACGAAGGGCAGTAGGCTGTCTGGAAAAACGAAAATGGTGTTAAGAGAGAAGTGAGAGCAAAGGAGTGAAGGTATGAGTTGAATGGCATGAGAGTGGCACTATTTATAGCCAAAATTGGACTCCCTCTCTGTCTCTAAAGGCCAGCCCCCCTCTCTCTCTCCACATCTCAATCTTTAACACTTGTCATGCAATCTTAGAAGATCAAGGTCTAATCCTAGGTTTGCACGGCTAGGATTTGTACCAAGGATTGGATTATGGAAGATTTTGGAAGATTTGATGGAGGGAAGGCTAGATTGTACAAGATTTGGGGTTTAACAAATAAAGAAAGGACAATTGAGAGGTAGATTTTGGCTAGGAAAAGATACACCCATGGATTTGAAAGGATCATGGAAGATCATGGTGATCAAAACATGGTACAACCCAAATCTCCTTCTTTCTTCTTCTCTCCCTCTCTCTCCCTCTCTCTCTCTCCTAGTACACTACATACATATATATATATATATATATGCATATATGATAATATAGAAGTACAAAGTACTAGGTTTTCCAAATCAAATACCCTATTAAAGAATTCTAATTAGGCACATGTTTTGATTAAACTAATAAATCTAGGGTTTTGATACACATGTACAAATGCCCAATATTTAAATATAGATGTGGTACCAAGTATCCCAATTAAATAAAAGGCTAGGATTCTCCCCATTAAAATAATAATAAAGTACAAGTACTATTTTATTCAATAAAGTACTTTGGAAATTTAGGGTTTAGATATACCCCAATATTTTAATGCATAAAATCACATGGGAAATCAATACTTGAATATTAAATAGGATACTAGTACCTTGTTGGAAGATTAGAGCTATTACCCAATGGGTAATAAATTTCCTAACTTTTATTATCTAATGGACAATGGAGGGGCGGAAGAATATCCAATAAACAATGCATATATGTACTTGCACATGTGTTTAAAACATATATAATACTATATCCATGTACTAACCAACATATTTTAATAGGAGGCCTGTTGTCCAATGGACAAAGATTACCCTAACTTCTATTGACCAATGGGTAAAGGCAAAACGGTTCAAGAGGTTCATCTAGTAACTAGGTGAGTTTGGTTGCTCGGTTCGTCCAAGTAGTCGGTTGGAATCTTATTACGACGGATTACTGAAAGTAAAAATAAGTAATTCAAATAAAATTCAAATATTTCACGAAATTTTTACCTTCCAAAAATCAGGGCTGTTACATGACTCCTGAGGAGTCGTTGCCAATAATTATGCCAAGTTCACTTGATCTTGATAATCAAATAACCCCGACCATAGATGATGTCATTCCTCCTATTGAGCATCCACCATTACACGAGATTATCACGTTAGAACAAATTGACTTTCTTGGTGTTGATAATTTTAACGTGCTTTACCATCCATTTTTTTTGAGAATCATCAACAATTTGAAAGTTAATTTTGTTTGGAATTCGCACTTGGTGGAATCTAAATTTCAAACACGGCTAAGGCAATTGAGATACTCTAAGTATTTGATTTTGTGGCATGGTCGCATACAATTTTTAACGGAGTGCTTGAAGTGGGGTGGATGTTAGTATTTGTTGCGCTTCATAGTGTGATGTCTATTTGGGATTCATGTGATAGGAGTGAATGGCAGTACCTTTTTGTATAATTTTTATTTTTTTTCCTTCTCTCTTGCTTAGGTTAGTTATTTTATTTCATTTTTATTTTTATTTTTTTTGTGAGGACTAACATTGCAGGACGTTTTCGTTCAAGTTGGGGGGTCTCCGGCCTTCCTGCTATCTTAATTATTTCCTGCATAGTTCTCCATTGTGAGGTGATACCTTTCCATTCTTTTTCTTTTATGTTCTCTACTTTTTTTCTTTTGCATTCATTGAGGATATCGAATGGTTCAAGTTGGGGGAGAGACTACTTCATGGTTTGTTTTTCCTTAGACTCTTAAAAATCCAAAAAAAATAAAAATTTGAGTACTAAAAAAAATAGTGGGATTTCTCTTGCTCGGGACTTGGAATTTACGAGGTATTATTGGTGGCTTGAGTATAAGCATGTTGCTACCATTTTGATATCTCTTTGGCAGAGTAGTTTCACTTGCTAAACTGTTGGTGCTTTTGTTTTAGCATTTTTGCACATTGCAAGTCGGGCCTTGGTTGCTTGTGAGTTGTGACTTAACTGTTCTTAAAGGCTATGATTAGTGGAGACTTATGCCCTTGTGAGCTTTTGAGCCTTATATTTTGTTGGAGTGGTGTCAATTAATCTCTTTGTTTGTCATGGAAAGAAACACATTTGTTGTCAATCTCATCATCTTTAGTCACCGACTGTTGGAACTTGAATGCATAACAATATCTCTTGGTTTTGGTTTGTCACATGGATGTTACACCCCTGGGAGAGGATTATAGGCACTTTCGTGATATTTGGGCTAGTTTGTTCCTTTGTGTTCACATTTATCCCTTGCGAGCCACATTGAGCCTTACAAATTTAGCCTTTTCTTGGTTAGCTCCACCTTCCATATTGTGTTTGGAGAAAGGCGCGCGAGAATGTAAAGGTTAATTTTTGGGTAGATTGTTGAATTTTGTAGAGTATTGGTGGTGTCCCTTTAAAAAAAAAAAACACAACAATATAAAAAAGAGAAAAGGGGCACCGATAAGTTGAAAAAGAGAGGAATGGTTGCTTTGTGATTGAAAGATGTTAAAGCGTTAGAAGGAGAGATAAGGTGGAGTTAAATTAATGTTAGCAGGGTACACATTGCATATTTGCCCCGTTTAGTTGAGATACTCGCCTATTCTCTCACACTTAAATCTATTTTTACCCTAGCCTTGAAAAATTATCTCATCTCTAATGCTATAACCTTGAATAAAGTTCTGTTTGATCTTAGGGGTGTTGGGTTGAGGATTGATCGATGGAGAGTTCCAAAGCTCGGTATTTTGTTCATGAGATTGCGTGTCCACTATATAAAGGATTCTTTTTGTGTCATAGTGTGCGGAGTTCTTTGCTTTCCATTAACGTATCCTCCAAACTGTACACTTGAGAGTTCATAATGCACCTTGTTTCGAGTGATTTCATTTGTGAGTGCATGACATGGTGAGAATTGAAGTCGAAACTCGGTCCGGAGAGAGCGGTTGGTTATTATTCATATGTGGTTGAGGCTCGTATTCACACATGCTAAGCTTAAGTGCCATAGTTTATTCTTGAATTGTTAGTGCTTGGAATTACGTTTGCCTTGTTATATCTTTGTGGTAGCTTTGTGTCCTTGATAAGCACCCGATAATGCCATTAAGGGTGCGCTAGTTTTCTAGTTTAAGTTCAATTTAATCGTTAAATAGTGTTTTTAATTGCTTTTGCTTGTTAGATTTGTTGGTTTTGTTTTTGTAGAAAAATTGGTCAAAACAAGAATTTTAAGGCCAAGGCAAGGGAGGCCAAGGTTGGAAGGCAAGGCAGGCCAAGGCAAAGCAGAGCAAGACCAAACGGAGGCATTAATGGGCTCGGCATCGATGGAAGAAAAGAAGTTACATCGATGCTGAGGGGCTTATCCAGGAAGAAAGCTAATGAGCTCGGCATCGATGGAAAGAAATACAGTACATCGATGCCGAAGCCTTTAGCATAGCAATCCAAGCCATTCTCCATTGATGTCGAGGGTTTTAGGAGGAGATCTTCAGAGCATTTTGGGGAATATTCTGTGCGCAAAACAGGAGCGGTATAAATACCCCGTTATGTCATTATTGCACGATTTGGACAGAAATGTACCCATTTTAGATCTAGAATAGGATTTATTTGCTTTTTGAATTGTTCTTCATTGTTCTTTATTTTCCAGCACTTTAATTTTAATTCCTGCTTTATTAAATTAGTTTTTGCTATTGTTCTCTTCATTAAAGTTGTAACTTTTCTTCCGATCTATCATAATCTCTAGTTTATTTCAAGTCTTGTTATTTCATTATGTTAGCTAGATTTTTGCTTGCTCTTATCTCTCTAGATATGTGTGAGTAGTTTCAAGGGTTAGGTCATGAGATAATTAGCATCCCATGGCTTGAGTGAAAATTGCATTTTTTACCAATAAAGTTTTAATCTTAGATTTGAAAATTGATGTGGGGTTCGAGTTTGTTTGATAAATTGCCAAGGTGTTAACCTCTTTGATCATGTGTAGGTAGGAGCATCGCCTACCTACCACACATGATGCTTAGAGCTCTATCGCTAGAGGTGTTTACCAAATGAATTCTAGAGCTAGCTTGATAATTGAATCTCTATTTTCTGGTTTAGGAACCTTAATTGCGTATTTTAAACTGCGTGAATTGGTGAAAAATGTGGTTTAGCTTGAGTCGTGGGTGTTAGTAATTCCTAGACCTAATGTGAGAGCCCTCACGTTAAAAATTAATTAGTATGATGATAATTCGTCACTAACTTTAATTATTGGTCACGGACGAGGTCACAAGCACATTTTACAAGTCAATCGGCCAGGCATTTTCAAATCTCTATGTTCTGGATTTTTCCTTGAAATTTCGAGAATAGGGTTATTCTTAGAATAATTTATTTAGGGTACTGTTCGAATTTTTCTGAGTCCGGAACCCGTACAGTTTTTCGAGCCGCGCGGGAGTTGTGCTCCGGAACTAGCCATGCATGGATGGCTAGTCATTGAGATCAAGCCAACACTTGGCATGCTTTTAAATTGCACATGTGTCAAGTGAGTGGGCATGTGGCACTAGGAAAAGCTGATAGATTTCCATTACACTTAGAATAGTTGTATTGTATATACATAGTGTAATAAAAAGGGGAAAAAGGGAGAGGAGAGGTCGGCAAGAGAGAGAGAGAGAGAAGAGGAAGGAAGAAGAGAAGCCATTTTAGCTCCTTCAAGATCTGGACCAGCCCTTAGACATTAAGGTTCTCCATCAAATCTTGCTGGTAACTTTTTAAACCTTCCTGACAGCTTTCTGGATCATCACAAATTCATATTTTGAGAACCCTTCTGCTATGATTCAATTTTTGAAGTCTTCATAACTTTTAAAGTACGTTTAAAGACAAAGATTTTGGTATCAAGAACATGCAAAACTGATCAACACAGAATTAATTATGAATTTTTGAATACTGACTGTCTCCTGTGTGTCCGAATTTGATTGTGTCTGTCTTCTTTTAAATTTATGGGAACTTTCACTACTTGCATGGCTATGGTTTTTTTTCAAGGACTAGAGGTTTAATTTGGAAACATTTTGGCGTTGGAATGAAATCATTTGGATAAATATACAATATTTGGTTAATTTTTAAAGTAGAGTTGTCTGACAGGGACATAAATTATGATCAATCTGTTTTCTTTTGTTGCTGAGGAAACATCCTTTCAATTTATCAACCTGATATTTTTACTGAGAATAATAATTTACATTTTGCAACTTGAAGCGTTGGTTTCAACATTTTTGGAGTTGAAATAAATTAGTTATGAATTTTCTACTAAAACATGTTTAGCTGCCCTGTTTTCCTTTAGAACAGCTTGTTATTTTGAAATTTGGGGAATATTTAGTTGATAACAAATATTTCTATTTTTACAGTAGATACACAAGGTTGTTATGCAAGTTTAGGCACTGGTTTGAGTATTTTTGGACTTTACATGAATAAGTTATGATTTTTCAAAGAAAGTGTAACAGATTTTTGTAAATGAACAAAGTATTGTTTTTATTTTTTTAAAATACCATGCATGCATAAGTTTTTGAGAGTTTTTGACAAAACTAAGTTTTTACCCAGAATTGTTGGGCTTCACCCACGTGTGATAATTTATCGAGGGGGTGCTTGGTAATTATTCGCGTGTAGTTATGTTATATTCGGTTTTGGTTAGAGAATCAAATCCTACGACAAGTTGGAGGAGTTCCATACTTGGTGATATTACTATGGAAGAGTTTCCTTCTTGGTGTATTTCCTAGTCCGAGTAGGAAAAGGAATTATAAGGTAGTAGGAAGCCTTGGAGGTCAAGGCTTGATACTCTATAAATACCGAGGCGTATTTGAGATTTATGTGTGTGACATAATGTGAGGGAGAGGGTGAGGCGAGCGTGGGGGGCCGGGTTGTGGCCTCCTGGAGAGGAACCGGCGTGTGGTTCCTGGAGAGTTTTTTCATCTTTATTGTATATTGTGAATATATAATCAAAGGGAGTTTTTCTCTGAAATCATTGAGTGTGTTTGTGTGTGGTGTCCCTCACGGTCCTAACAATTTCATGTGATCTTAAGGTGGAATTTTGTTTACCATTTTACCATTCGAGGTTGTTGAACCTCCAATCCATGTGTTGTGTTTCTATGCCAAAAATGGACTTTGTATAAAATCTTATTGATTTTTGGTAAAAATTACAGGATTGTAATTTTTGAATAATTAGGATACTTAAATTTTACACTTTGTAGTTAAGAGATTTAAAATGACTATTTTGCCCTTGGGATTTGATGTGTGCTAAAATGACCTTTTTAGTCATAAATGTTTTAAAACTGAGTTTTATACTTGAGTTTTGAGTAATTTAAGATTTTTGGATCAGATTTGATAAGATGAGAGATCTGAGTTCATAGCGCTTGGATAGATTGACCCTGGAACGTAAAATGACCGTTTTACCCCTAGTAACAGATCGGCTCTAGGCCATGACTTAGATGACTAGAATTGGAAGTTGACATGCACAAATGTTACCCAAGATTGTTCGTTGTAGGTATTTGGTGTGCAACCGATTACATTCTCTGTGTATGTATGTGTTAAGTTAATTTGGAGGACCAAATTTTTTAAGAGGGGAAGGATGTGAGAGCCCACACGTTAAAAATAATTAAATAATTAGTACGATGATAATTCGTCACTAACTTTAATTATTGGTCACAGATGAGGTCACAAGCACATTTTACAAGTCAATCGGCCAGGCATTTCAAATCTCTATGTTCTGGATTTTTCCTTGAAATTTCGAGAATAGGGTTATTCTTAGAATAATTTATTTAGGGTACTGTGAGAATTTCGAATTTTTCTGAGTCCGGAACCCGTACAGTTTTTCGAGCCGCGCGGGAGTTGTGCTCCGGAACTAGCCATGCATGCATTCCTAGTCATTGAGATCAAGCCAACACTTGGCATGCTTTTAAATTGCACATGTGCCAAGTAAGTGGGCATGTGGCACTAGGAAAATCTGATAGATTTCCATTACACTTATAATAGTTGTATTTTATATACATAGTGTAATAAAAAGGGGAAAAAGGGAGAGGAGAGGTCAGCAAGAGAGAGAGAGATAGAGAAGAGGAAGGAAGAAGAGAAGCCGTTGTAGCTCCTCCAAGATCTGGACCAGCCCTTAGACATTAAGGTTCTCCATCAAATCTTGCTGGTAACTTTTTAAACCTTCCTGACAGCTTTCTGGATCATCACAAATTCGTATTTTGAGAACCCTTCTGCTATGATTCAATTTTTGAAGTCTTCATAACTTTTATATTATGTTTAAAGAAAAAGATTTGGTACCAAGAACATGCAAAACCGATCAACACAAAATTAGTTATGAATTTTTGAATACTGACTGTCTCCTGTGTGTCCGAATTTGATTGTGTTTGTCTTCTTTTAAATTTATGGGAAATTTCACTACTTGCATGGCTATGGTTTTTTTCAAGGACTAGAGGTTTAATTTGGAAACATTTTGGCGTTGGAATGAAATCATTTGGATAAATATACAATATTTGGTTAATTTTTAAAGTAGAGTTGTCTGACAGGGACATAAATTATGATCAATATGTTTTCTTTTGTTGCCGAGGAAACATCCTTTCAATTTATCAACCTGATATTTTTACTGAGAATAATAATTTACGTTTTGCAACTTGAGAGTTGGTTTCAACATTTTTGGAGTTGAAATAAATTAGTTATGAATTTTCTACTAAAACATGTTTAGCTGCCCTGTTTTCTTGTAGAACAGCTTGTTATTTTGAAATTTGGAGAATATTTATTTGATAACCAATATTTCTATTTTTACAGTAGATACACAAGGTTGTTATGCAAGTTTGGGCACTAGTTTGAGTATTTTTGGACCTTACATGAATAAGTTATGATTTTTCAAAGAACGTGTGACAGATTTTAGTAAATGAACAAAGTATTGTTTTTATTTTTTTAAAATAAAATGCATGCATAAGTTTTTGAGAGTTTTTGACAAAACTAAGTTTTTACCCAGAAATTTCATGTGATCTTAAGGTGGAATTGTGTTTACCATTTTACCATTAGAGGTTATTGAACCTCCAATCCATTGTATTGTGTTTCTACGCCAAAAATGGACTTTGTATAAAATCTTATTGGTTTTTTGTAAAAATTACAGGATTGTAATTTTTGAATAATTAGGATACTTAAACTTTACACTTCGTAGTTAAGAGATTTAAAATGACTATTTTGCCCTTGGGATTTGATATGTGCTAAAATGACCTTTTTAGTCATAAATGTTTTAAAATTGAGTTTTATACCTGAGTTTTGAGTAATTTAAGATTTTTGGATCAGATTTGATAAGATGAGAGATCTGAGTTCATAGCGCTTGGATAGATTGACCCTCGAACGTAAAATGACCGTTTTACCCCTAGTAACAGATCGGCTCTAGGCCATGACTTAGATGACTAGAATTGGATTATTCAGATTTATTAGTACATTAATTGTACTCATACTTGGACGTTTATGATATTCTCATTAGGTCTGTGTGATCGTTAGTATGAAATACGCGAAGACTCGAGTAGAGATTAGCTGCATCTTCAGGATCAAGGTGAAATATGCGTATCTTGTTTACATGTGTTGTTTAAATATTTCATTGTTGAAATATTTTAGAAATGTTTTCTATGGAATCATGGATATTGATTAACTTGCTAAATGATTTGATGAAATGTATATTTTTCCTGTCGATACATCTGAACAAGTGTCTGTGCTTGAGGACTTTAAACAAACAAAGTGGATTTGGAGTTATAAGGTTGGGGGATATTAACCAGGTATCCTGATGGATTGACGTCATTCCCTTTATACTTTAGAGGTCGCTCCTCTAGATTCTGGTTGAAACTTGTTCATGAAAGATGTGCGAAATCGATGAGTATTATGAAATGTGATATTGTGAATATCATGATGGTTTTCTACTTTATCCTGAAAAGTTGGACTTCACTCTATGAATGAACTGATGGTCTGATGCCTGAGAAATATTGCTTTTAGCGTAAGTCTATTGAAAGACTTGAACTCATTTTATTATGGTCTTGAGATTTAATTATCTTTGGAAGGAAGTATATTTTATATGTTTGGAACTGAAGAGTATGACTACACTTTTTACAAGATGATTGTATCCATGATTTAATGTATCTACTGGATATGCCATGTTTCACACGAGCTTTAGCTTATGGAGTTTTTTACAAAAATCATATTTTTCAGGTTAGCAGCAATAGCTGGACTTGGCTTTTCTCTCGAGCCGAAGTCTTTTGGTGATCAATTCCTATGTGTATATAGTAGTACTGTCCTAATGTGAGTATAGAGCTGTGAGGACTTGATTTGAAGATTTACGAATTTTGGTAGCTGGCTTGTTCTGGTCAGGTTATGCTATAATTATTTGCGGGTATTGTTAAGCAATTATTTTTATCTTTACACGTAGAACTCTGGAATATGTTGGAACTATTGAAATTGTGCTTTTGCAGTTTATTGAATTTCTTAAGGAAAACTATTTTAATCAGAGGATTTTATAAATTCCCTAAACTTATCTTATTAGGATAGGCCTAGGGTGACGTAAACTCACTGGCCGGTCATTAGACCTTTAACCACGGGTTTGGGTCGTGACACCTAACCTGCTTTTTATATTAGTTAATTCGCTTTTAGTTTAGCCTTTTTATTTTCCACCGTTTAAAGTAAAACAAAGTTGGCTGCCTAAAGGCTGAAAACCCGTGCTTACATCTACAAATCCAGCAAAGCCGTATAATTATTGCCGTGGGTACGATCCCGGTCTTCTGGATTATTATGCTTCAAATGACGTATTAAGCCCTACGCTTGGGGCGTTATTCCTTATATCGAAAAGAAACGAAGCATTTTTGGTGCCGTTGCCTGGGATTTCTTATTATGGCTTTTTTGGAGGTTCGACAAACCACTGTAAGTATCCCACTTTCGTCTAGTAGTGGAAGTTTAGTAGTTTATGTTTTAGTAGCTCGTATTTAGTTTGGTGGATACCTCTAACCTGGTTGTACTAAACTTGAGGTGTAACGAAGCCAGGCTAAATATTGAGTTTAGTTTGATCTTAGTTAGTGTAGTTCATTAGTTAGTTGCTTTATTTGATTGCATTGCTTAGCCGAGGTAGTGGCATAACCCCTCGCATATCTTGATTGTTGAGTTGAGGTGGCGGCATAGCCCCTCCAGTCTGTTAGCTTGCTGGTAGTTAGTTAGTTAGTACTTGTTTTTGTGTATGGGTGTGTGGCGAAGCCCAATTTCCAATCGGCTTCATCGTTCGTCATCTCCGCCTAAAATCCGAAGTATCACTCGAGCGTATCTTGCCCATTCTCCACCTCGCAAATATCACAATCGCAAAGGCCCAATGGCTGAAGAAGCTGCAGTTCGTACTCTTCGCGACTATCTTTATCCAGAAAGGGGTCCTCAAATATCGCCTATCGTTATTCCGACTCCAGCTGTTGGGCATGTTTTTGAATTCAAAGCTGAGTATCTTCGGGTAATTCCAGAATTTCGGGGTCTTGAGTTGGAGGATCCGTATGCTCATATTCTGGAGTTTGAGTCTATTCTGCATTCCTTGGTCCCTGCTCAGAATCAACTTGATCAAGCTCGCCTGAAACTTTTTCCATTCACTCTCAAGGATAAAGCGAAACAATGGTTCAATTCATTGAAGCCTCGGTCACTACGCACTTGGAGAGAGGTTCAGGATGCTTTTACTACTAAGTTCTTTCCAGTCAGTGGGACGATACTTCTTATGGATCAAATTCAGAGTTTCAAGCAGAGGGATGGGGAGGTCTTTCACAAGTATTGGAAGAGATATAAGGACTTACTTATGGCGGTTCCTCATCACAATTTTCCATTGTATCTTCAAGTTAACTACTTCTACATGGGGTGTTCTCAAGAAAGTAAAAAGCTTCTCGACACTTTAGGTGGAGGTGACTTTATGGGGAAGACACCTGAGGATGCATGAGATTATTACAAGTCTTTGGCCGAGAAAACTTAAGCATGGCAGTTTACAGATCCCGGGGAGAGAGCAATGCTCAATCAAGGTCCTACTGGTTCAGGGAAATTTTCTATCACCGAACAAAGTGCTTTTGAGACTCGCTTGGAGGAAATCGCTCGGAAGCTTGATAAGTTAGAATTGAAGAGTGCTCAATCTTATGAGGTTAAGGTGGTATGCCAAGTGGAAGAGATGTGCGTTATATGTGAAAGGTTGGGCCATTCTACCAAGGCATGCCCAAATATTCCCGCTTTAAAGAATGTAATAAGCAAAATTGCTCCGAAAGAAGTGAGTGCGGTAAATCAATGGTTAGACCCCTTCTCTCAATTATATAATCCGGGGACAAACAACATACGACTTTCTGATGGAATCAATCAGATGATGTGGGCTCTTCTCAAGTTCCACCTCCCACTCCGCAATTACCATGGGAGCAACCTCAAAATGCTTTCCGTTACCCTCAAGTGCAAGGTCCGTCGAGTTTCGTTCCATCCGATTCATTCCCAAGTTCGACCCAATTTGAACAACCACCCCCGAGATATTCTTTGGAGGATCAGTTTAATGCTATCATGCAAAGGCAAATGATCATTAACGACCACCAATCCCAAATGATGGAATGTGACATCCCACTTTTTCAATTTAAAAAAAAAATAGTATTTTGACGCGAATAATTAAATCTTTCATTTTTCTTTTTCAAACTTCTTAATAAAATAAAATACTTCTATTTTAAATTTCATAATATCGGTACTATTTTTCTAATATGTGTTTTTATACTAAATGTCAGTTTATAAGATGTGTATAGTTATTTATCAGTGTGTGAGAGTTTTAAGGGTAGTGGGAGAGTGGGTCGTCCTTTTGTTTTGTGCGTATATAAGTGTTGAGAGACCTAGGTTATTTTATTTCCTCTAGAGAGTTGCGACGCCAGGAATGGCGCCAGTAGATAGTGAGGCGGCGTGGGAAGGATTTCACCGGAGTTGTGGTTCTTGGGTAAGCCTTCCTCTTCTCTTGGATATTATATTATGTGTAGTTTTCCCTTTAAGCTTTTCTATTCAATCTACTGGAGTATGGGTTTCGTTGCTTGAGAAAGAGAGGTGCGTGCATGTCGTTTGTAAGTGTGCTGTTGGATGATGGCAGTGGCAGTGGTTTTCGTTGGGTGTCGTGGGTGTGCGTGTGTTCGGGGGACAGTGGTGTATGCATATATGATTTACTCGTGGGTTTAGTTAGTGGTCATGATTCTGATGACTTAGTAGTTCTAGGTTTAGGATTAAGCAATTCTAGTACTTAGTTAATGCTAGTATAGGTTTGGAGTATTATATTTAGCAGTTCGGCATCGTGTGATTAATTATGATTTGGTATACTTCTATCCAGATTGGGCGTTGTTACAGTGCATAGCAATCGTGATATCATTTTTTTGGATTTGAGGTGAGTGGTTAAGCATGTGATCCCTTTCTTGGAATCCTCTTGAGCCAATCTATTATTGACAATTCATTATTTGTTGTGATCCGATAAACGATACTCTTATTCGTTGCTCTCATATTTCTACACGATTGATGTACCCTTTGGCATACAAGGTTCACTGATAATAATTCTGATTGATTGATTCCCTTATCTTGTTGATGTCTATTTCGTTGACTCCATATTATTATTGTGACCCTGCAACGACACGGGGAATAGTCCTGGCCGGTTAGGTGACTCCGGTTCGCCGTTGTTCTTATGTGTTTGGGACCATGGATTATGTTTATATTTATTAAAGTCCAAGGGAAAGACCCGTGAAATATCGTGGTGACTTTGGCCGCTAGGGAAAAGACTTGTGAAATACCCTGTGACTCTAGTGCTTAACGGATAGGGAAAAGACTTGTGAAATACCCTGTGACCCTATTCCGGATCGGCTTAGGGAAAAGGTCCCAGGCGCCATCCTGTGGTGACTCTAAGTACGGTGTTGGATCCAATGGGCGAAGCCCTGAGAAAATATTTGGCATTTGGTACTTGGTAATTGGAAGATATGGTTCCCACTTTGATTTGGACTAACTCATTATTGTTGTTCCTCGTTCTGATATTGTTGAGCAGGCTGTTGGTATAAAATGATTGTTATCATTGTTCTATTCTTCTGATAATTCGTTATTCAGTAATCCATCTTTTGATACTATTTGCTGAGCCATTGACTTCGTTAGTTTGTTGATAATATTCGTTGGACCATCGAGCCTCATTAATTTGAAACCATTTCTTTGGAGCCCACAACAATCTTTTGTTGAAAGTATGCCGCGTTGTATTCTTTACCCTTAGCATGATTAACTACTCACTGAGCTCGTCAGCTGACGGATTTATTCCATATTATTTTTCAGGTTAGTTCATGGAGCATTATAGTGGACTCTGTGGTGTTGTCGGGACCTTGTGTTTGGACCTCTAGGGTGTTTGCAATTTTATTTCTTTTCTATTGTCAAAAAGCTTCCGCACATGTATTCATTAGCTTCTGCACTTTTATTTATTGGCAGTTCATTGTAGAATTTGGAGTTGGATAATATGAGATATTGTGTCGTTTGCTATGGAAAAATAATGGTTTAAGTTGCAGATTTTCTTCAATAAAATATCCAATTTTCCTATATTGATTGCAAGTTGTTAAAATATTATTTTTAATTAGGCTTCGTGTTCCATGATTATTACATGGTACACGGCCGGTCATGCTCCAGGATTTGGGGCGTGACATGGAAGAGATCAAGAACCAAATGGAAAAGTTAACCATGTCGGTGGGGATCCTAAAAAAGGGAAGTTTCCTACCCAATCTCAAGTAAACCCCCAAGGCCAACACTTTGTTAGCTCTTCGGTGATTTTCCCCGAGCAAGCAAAGTCTATCATCACGATGAGAAGTGGGGAGGCCGTGGATAATGCTATCATTGCTCCGCCGGTTACTCCTATCTTGTTGCCCTTCCCAGTGCCATCAAAGCCATCATCAACATTTGGGGAATCTCCCAAGCAAGCGTCGGCGGAAAAAGAAAAGGAAAGTGACCCTATCCCACAAGTCTCTCCTATACCGGTGCCATACCCTCAACGGTTAAAGGCATCGCCTAAACCAGACTCCAATGCCAAAGTGGATGAGTTGCTCTATAGTGACCCTTTGGAAGTTGCTCTCACTGCCAAGGAGGCCGAATTTCTCGAATCTTCCGAAGTCAGTTATTTGTATTCTTTGCTCAAAGATGGGGATGAAGCTTGTGCTATGAACGCTTGGACCCAACAATTTGAAGAGTTTGAAGAACTACCCCCGATAGAGAAGAAGGTTCTCCCCTCTCTTGCGGATCTCCCTCTTTATGATGATCCGGAGGAGAAATGCCTCACAACTGAAGTTGACTCTTCCGACCTCCCGTATCTTGATCCTTCCCCAGAAGAATTACTCCTTACTCACGAGATGAACATATTTGAAACATTGGACATTTACTATGAAGATCCATTGGAAAAACCTCTCACCGCTAAGGAAATGGAGGCCGAAGTGGATTACTTGTATTCGTCGTTGACTAAACAAGATGCTTATGAACCAATCTTTGAAGAGCTGGAGCCCATTGAAGCTACAATTGTCCTTTCAAATCCTTTGTGCCTTGATCTTCTCACTGCTAAAGAAATGGATGCTGAGGTAGACTTTTCACACTCTTTGTTAGAAAAGCAAGATGCATGTGGGCCTATTCTTGAGAAGTTACCAATCATAGAACAAATTGATTTTCTTGGTGTTGATAATGTTGATTTGGTTTATAATCCTCTTATAGTAGATTTTGTCAACAAATTGAAAATTAATTTTGTTTGGGCTATGCATTTGGTGGAACTTAAGTTTTTAAAACGAATTCGGCAATTGCTTTACTCAAAGTATCTTATTTTGTGGCATGGTCGAATTCAATTTTTGGCAAAGAGTGTAGCATGGAGTGTTATGTTCATTATAATAGTTCTTAATGGC
The DNA here is from genome assembly GCA_014282245.1 of Rhododendron simsii. Lineage (NCBI taxonomy): Eukaryota > Viridiplantae > Streptophyta > Magnoliopsida > Ericales > Ericaceae > Rhododendron > Rhododendron simsii. The sequence continues at coordinate 68,270 of WJXA01000166.1, read as the reverse complement.
ATGCTAAATGTTCGTAGCCCACGTGTGGCTGAACCCTCTCTCTCTCTCTCTATGGCATATTTGTTTTTCTTTCTTGCTTCATCATGTTTTGTCTAGTATGCATGTTTGTTTTGTCATTTTCGTTATATTTTTCTTGCTTTGAATAAAATCTTGGAGACACCTCACATGCAAAAGATATCACCAGTGTGTTAGTGTAAAGGGCTTTCATTAGTCTTTCTTTGTAATAGTCTATCGTTAATGATCCATGCTCTCCGAGATTGTCCCTATCAGTGGCAGCTTAGGTCTATGGGTGAGGTTGATATTGCCTGGAGTGCACGCTAGGTTGTATCGTATCTTTCTTTGTTTTGATCACAGGGGACGCTGAACTTGATTGTTTGGTGAGGTCGAGCGATAGATTTCATTACGGGCGCTAGCATAACAAATTTTGACGGTCTAGTATAGCCACCCATTTCTTATCCCACCGGTAAGAAATGGGAAGGAAAGTATGACTCGTGTGATCGCGTGAAGATCGGGTGGTGCATTTCATTCTGTTTTACACGTGTTGATTTGTTCTTTGCATGTTCTTTGTGTTTGTCTTTATTTCCTGTCTTTTCATTTTGGTTTAGTTTGGAACCGGATAACACGGGCCGGTGTTTCTAATGTCAATTGTTTTGTGGAAAGTCGTTCTCTTAAGTCTTGCAGGGTTTATGTGCTACCACACCAGCCTTGGTGGATTGGGTCTAAAGCCGGAGTGAGTGAGGCGTTCAGGAGCCCTAAGCATGGGTGTGGCTGCGAGCCACGGTTGTTAGTCCGATAAAGCTTTGGATATGGCCCTGTGTGACTAGCTGTGGTTCCGAGTTGGCAGAACCGAAGGAGTAAACCTTGGAAGCATCTAATCTAGCTGGAGCAAGACATTGACATCAAATCCTCCTACTTGGTCGAGGTATTTAGGGGTTGATATTCCCCTTGGACGGTACATTCGCGCACTCTTCCTCTCTTCACTCTTGTTCCTAATGCTATGAGGACATAGCATCCCTTTAAGTTGGGGGGAGGGGTTAGTGCTATTTGTTTGATTTGGGTGCTTTGTGTTTCATTCTGTGCATTTTGTGAAAATTTGAAAAATTCAAAAACAATTGAAAATTGAAAACAAAAAAATGAGAAAATTTAAAATTTCAAAAAAAAATAAATAAAAGCTTTTTACTTGCAATTCTTTCCTTTTGTCATAGTTTTTAGTTTTATTCATGACTTGTTGCATGCTCAATAGTTGTTAGTTGGCAAGAGTTACAAGCAATCCTAAGAAATCTTTGTGCTTCTCAATTTGCATGCTTAGCTAAAAATTGAACGGTTAAGTTTTGAGCAAGCTTTGACCCATATCCCCATCTTCCAATAAAAATGCTTGTAGTTAGGTGAATAATCGCATGTCCATCTCTAATTGTGTTTAAATGTCGATTTTCAATCATTTTGGAATCCAAGGCGCACTTAGGAAAGGATACAAGGCATTCTTTGCATGATCATACCTCATATGAGTCCCCTAGTCCTATTTTGCATCCTAGTCTATTTTTCATTCTTTGCTTTAACCTAGGTGGCCAGATGTTTGGAGGGTTGCGTGAAAATGGTTTTCAATGATTGAAGGAGATTTGGGGGTGGTATGATTATGATAGAAGTGGTTAGAATGCAAGGAGACAAAAAATTGATACATGATTCCCTATCTTTCCTCTCTCCCTACAAAAGCAAAAGTCCCAAATTTTTATCTCCCTCTCCAAAAAGCCCCAAAAATTGGCTCATCAATCTCTCTTGCTACTAATCTCACTTCAAATGACCCTATTACTCAAAGAAATGAGATCAAAGAAATGTTATGAAAGAGCACAAGCGGATTTCAAAAGAGGGTTGAATACTTTGATAAGAGAATTTGTTTGATTTATGGGCTAGCATTCATTTCAAATAAGAAAGAATCCGATGGAAAGGGGAAGCTCGAGGCTCAATATCATGAGAAGCCGGATGAAGATGGCGACTAGATGTGATAGAGTCGGTGGTAGTAGTTTTAGTAGGCCTTATCTAGTAGTTTTTCTTTATTTCTTCTTCGTATCTTTGTTTCGTGCTTGGCCGGCGTGTGGTCATGTCTTGGGTAGTTTAGGGTCCATAGTGGCCAAGGGTAGATGAACCATGCTAGCATGTGGCCACTACACTATTTTGTAGTTCCTTCCCTTTGTAACCAAGGTCATTACAAGTTGAAAAAGTCCTTAGTTGATCTTTTATGCGCCTAGAATCCTTCATGATTAATTGTCTGATATTTGCATAGTTAGTATTATGGCATGCTTTCCTTTCGATATCCAAATATCATCTTCTAGTTTCCAATTCTGTTGAATAAAGTGCTGTAGTTATTTGAGGCATAGTATTTCTTGTTCGTTGTTGCCTGTTTGTCAAGCACTTCTCCGGTGTATATGGTTTAGTTTGAATTCACAAGTTTTGTGTCCCGTATCCTCCTTTTGTTCGAGGACACAAACCATTTTTACCTTGCTCTTTAGCTTGCTTGATACTTAGCTTGTTTAGTTGGATGCTGAAAATGTGAGTTGTAGAAATGAAATAAAAAGCCGGATTGTTGAACTCGTGCTAGTTGGTAATGTTGAGCATGTTCTAAGTTGTGAATTCGGAAAGATTGCATAGTAGCTAGTTTTCAAATTTTTCTGCATGTTATTTGCTAGGGACTATCAAACCTTAAGTTGGGGGGTGTGATAAGCACCCGATAATGCCATTAAGGGTGAGCTAGTTTTTTAGTTTAAGTTCAATTTAATCGTTAAATAGTGTTTTTAATTGCTTTTGCTTGTTAGATTTGTTGGTTTTGTTTTTGTAGAAAAATTGGTCAAAACAAGAATTTTAAGGCCAAGGCAAGGGAGGCCAAGGTTGGAAGGCAAGGCAGGCCAAGGCAAAGCAGAGCAAGACCAAACGGAGGCATTTAATGGGCTCGGCATCGATGGAAGAAAAGAAGTTACATTGATGCCGAGGGGCTTATCCAGGAAGAAAGCTAATGAGCTCGGCATCGATGGAAAGAAATACATTACATCGATGCCGAAGCCTTTAGCATAACAATCTAAGCCATTCTCCATTGATGTCGAGGGTTTTAGGAGGAGATCTTCAAAGCATCTTGGGGAATATTCTGTGTGCAAAACAGGAGCGGTATAAATACCCCGTTATGTCATTATTGCACGATTTGGACAGAAATGTACCCATTTTAGATCTAGAATAGGAATTATTCGCTTTTTGAATTGTTCTTCGTTGTTCTTTATTTTCCAGCACTTTAATTTTAAGTTCCTGCTTTATTAAATTAATTTTTGCTATTGTTCTCTTCATTAAAGTTGTAACTTTTCTTCCGATCTATCATAATCTCTAGTTTATTTCAAGTCTTGTTATTTCATTATGTTAGCTAGATTTTTGCTTGCTCTTATCTCTCTAGATATGTGTGAGTAGTTTCAAGGGTTAGGTCATGGGATGATTAGCATCCCATGGCTTGAGTGAAAATTGCATTTTTCACCAATAAAGTTTTAATCTTTGATTTGAAAATTGATGTGGGGTTTGGGTTCATTTGGTAAATTGCCGAGGTGTTAACCTCTTTGATTACGTGTAGGTAGGAGCATCGCCTACCTACCACACATGATGCTTAGAGCTCTGTCGCTCGAGGTGTTTACCAAATGAATTCTAGAGCTAGCTTGATAATTGAATCTCTATTTTCTGGTTTAGGAACCTTAATTGCGTATTTTAAACTGCGTGAATTGGTGAAAAATGTGGTTTAGCTCGAGTCGTGGGTGTTAGTAATTCCAAGACCTAACCTGCTTTTTATATTAGTTAATTCGCTTTTAATTTAGCCTTTTTATTTTCCACCGTTTAAAGTAAAACAAAGTTGGCTGCCTAAAGGCCGAAAACCTGTGCTTACATCTACAAATCCAGCAAAGCCGTATAATTATTCCCTTGGGTACGATCCCGGTCTTCCGGATTATTATGCTTCAAATAACGTATTAAGCCCTACGCTTGGGGCGTTATTCCTTACATCAGAAAGAAATGAAGTAGTCCTCTACATAATACACTGATGAGTGGCACGATAAACTGTAGTTTTATGTTGAAAGGTTCCCTTTGCTTGTGGGTGTTCATTGCTGATATCCCTCGCACTTTTACGAGACTAAACTCGTCCTACCGGAGCATCCGGGGGTTTAAATGTCCTATTTTTCATTGTTTTCATTAGTTGTTTAGTTCTTTTCTTTGCTAGGGACTAACAAAGTGTAAGTTGGGGGGCATGATAGGTGCTGACAAGCGCCCATTTATTCCGATTAACTTAGGTTTTATCGGTCCTATCTAATGTTATTTAACGAGATTTAATTGGTTTGTAGTGTTTTAGGGCTTATGGAGCATTCAAATATGTTTTGGAGTAATAATCGATCGTGAGTTAAGGATGTTTCGGAGGTATCCGCGGCGAAAAGAGGAGCGAAAAGGTGAAATCTGAAAATCTGGTCCGGACCAAGGCTATGCTGGTCCGGATGACCGAAGCTGGAGCAATGTTCTGAACCTACTGGAATTCTGGTCCGGACAATGGAGCTGCTGGTCCGGACAAGCGGGCTGCAGACGGGAATTCTACTTTAGTTTTAATTCTTTTTTTTTTTTCGGGCCGAGACTATATAAGAAAGCTTTTTAGTTCATTCTTTAGGTTACCTTTATTCTGATTCCCAGCAGCTGTGGAGAGAGGAAGAATATAACGTTCTAGAGATTTCCTCCATGTTCCTCCATGTTCTTCATGTCTTCTTCAATCTCGATCACATCTTTCTTCTCCATGGCCGGCTAAACCCCTTGTCTATGGGGAAGATGAAACTTTGCACCAAGTAACTCTATTTTATGTATGGGTGTAAAATCCTGACTTTTAAAATTCTAGTCACGTGATCCGAATAGGAACTCGACACTCTAATTTAATTCTAATAGTAAGTTAGGCTATGCGTAGTGTATCGTTATCTGAATGAATGTGTGAATTTTGATTTAATTTTGTAAATACTATGGGACAACTAGTTACATTTGATACACTTTACGAATTACGCGATATTGGAATCTTTCCTTTATAATCGGACACTGTCACGATAATCCACATATTTTTATTAGTCTATGTTGAATTTCTAAGATTTTTCCAAGACCGAAATCTGAACACGTTCGGACAGAATTTGTGGTGATCGGATGCGGGATGCTATGTGTCGCAATGGGATGACAAGGGAATCACAGGTGTCCTTCGCAAAGAAAAGATGGTGCTGACTCACCTTTTAACCACCGAAATATATGTATACAATTCTTAGGTGCATAAGTAATTAGATAAAACAAAATTAGAAAGGAAAGGTAAAAGAAAAGCATTATCACTATAACAGTAGTTGCTGGAAATGCATTTACCGCTCGCCCTTCCGACCAACGTTCTTGGAAAATTCCATGATTCTCTCCTGGTAATCTTTCACCTCACTCCCTAATTTGTGTAGCCAGGAAAATTATTACATATATGATTATTGGAGTAATTAGTCACAACACATTCGCCACAAAACAAGCACACACGCACAGTGCATGACGGATCAGAAAGCGGTGGCCACGGCTGCCGGCCCCTCGGGCCACTCCGATTAGTCCTCCTTATTTCTCCACCGTATCTCTTCCTCTTCTCACACTTGCCGCACTCGAACTCCTGAAATTTCCACACAAGAGAAACTCCCTCCGGCAAAGAGTTCGGATTCGGACTCACCACCACAGCTCATGTTAGGAACAAAATCAACTGTTAAAAAAAAAGGAGTCTTAGAAACCTAATTTAAAGTTCTTGATTGCTATTGATTGACTTTAATTAAAATCCGTGACGCATTAAGAATAAATTGAAACACCTTGGTACCTAAGCACTAACCTAATTAATCCTGTAGTTCGATTCTTAGCTAATATCAGTAAATATTACGTGTTTAGGTGCAAGTACTGTGAAGTGAGGTGACACGTGTAAAGTGACTGCTACTTCTTTTAGGTGAGTTGCGCATACCTTAGTTACATGTATTTTCTGAAATTTTGGAATGAGATGCCATTGCTTGATTTTGTTGGAAAATATGGAATTTGAACTTCCTACTTGGTTTAATTGATGTTAATGCATGCAATGGCTGGTTTATAAATCTTTTGAGTTTCAGTTAAATTAGACCATGGCAATATGTTTTGGAGACTTGAATTTTACTGGTTGCGAGTACATGCTCGTGATAATATGATTCATTTGAACGGTGTCCCGAGCGCTAGCGAACGGGTAAAGATACTAGTGGAGTGAAGTAATAAGGTAGGAGATGCAGCCAAGCATCACCGGGTAATGATATCTTACCACTCTTCAAGGGGTCGCTCCCCAACCGACTAGCAAAAATACCATTGAATGCTATTATCGCTTAAAAGTGCAAAAGTGGAAAGAGAAATGAAATGAAAAGGGTCCATCTCTTGGACCGAAGAAATGAGCTTCCGAATAAAATTGCATGTACTGGATGGTCAATGAAATATTTGAAATGTTGCTTTGAACTGTTTTATAATGTGGGGTATTTCCATGGTCAAACTTGTAACTTTGGTATACGTTTCTCACCCGAGCTTCGGCTTATGAAAACCTTTTCCAATTTTTCAGGTTAAGGTAGATAGCAAGTTGTGGGCTGAATGGGGTGCTAGAATAACCGTGGTGAATCATGTGTAGCCTAATGGTTTGTAATTATTATACTTGTACACCTAGAAGCTCTGGGATTATGTTATTTATTCTACGCTTCCGCATACTTTGCTTATATGGTTTATAATGATAATGATATGTGAGAAATCCCTAAACTAGAATATGTGCAGGCCTTCAGCGGCTTAGCACCCGCTTGGCCAGTCATGACTTCCAAGGTAGGTTTTGGGTCATCACAATGGGTTTTAGGTTTATTATTTGGATCGATTGTATAACTAAGAACCCTTTCCGTTTCAATTGAATGGAATGATTTTGATAGTTTTAATCTATTGGGTATTTGTATGCATGCTTTCAAATACGAGTTATACAATGGTTTTCATTGATTGTGGTTGGAGTTCTGAGATAGATTATAGTCGTAAGATGGGCCATGCCATTAGGCGGCCAGACCGTACTTCTGAGATAGTCTGTGCTATGGGATAATCTATACCTTTTAACAACTCAATTATTTTCTAGATGATTATTGCTAGGGTTTGCAAGCCCTAGTAATAACAAACCCTAGCAATAATCCCTTCTGATTCGAATAATTAATCTTGCCTATGCATGTTGGAGTTACGCGATCGAGGAGGATTCGAATCCTAGATTTTCTCTCCAATCATTACAAACTTTCCATTTTATTTATTCTCTTAGTTTAATAAATTCTTCAAATTCAAACAACCAAACTTCATTTGCCCGAATTAATCTAGAAATCAATCGAATTTGTCGTAACTCTGCCATACTATCTCCGTCGGAACGATACTCGGTCTTGACCACTATTCTACGGAGTAGTAGTTAAATCCAAGGTTTTATAAATGTATTTTTGACACGGAACGACGCGGTCATGCTTCCATGTACTTCTAGCCATCGGATCATGTGTAAGTAACCATACATATTCTACGATTCTATAACGAGGCTTTCAATTCATCTTGCCTTGTATCCCGAAACTTGTTAATTCCTTTCATCTCTAGTTTTATTTTTTATCGGGTTTTCTTTAATTTATTTTGGTGCATAATTTAATTCAACCTCTCCTAATATAAATTCCTACTCTATCTTTGATCGATCCTTGAGAGATCCTTGAGATAGGCCTTTAGTGTTCCAATAAGTAATCTTTCTTCCCCAAAATTTACCACCAACCTCTACAGCTTTGAACTGGCCAGATGAAATGGCATGTGTGCTACCTATAGAAGGCACCCGAAACAAAGGAAACGAGTTGATTGATGTTGCACAACCAGCAACGATTGCCACATTGTTTTGATTGAGTTGATAGTGTATCATGATTTAGAATTGACAAGAATCTTGTCTCAAAATTTCAGTCTCGAATGCTTTGCCGTGGGCGTGTTTTTGAAGGATGGTTGATTGATCACCATCGAGGGTGACAACTAGTATGTGCAAAGTTACTGGGGGAGAGGGGGTTTACACAAATTGAACCACACTACCCGTTATTTTGAAAGAGAGACTTAAAATTTGAAAAGTCTTGTGTCATTTGGTGACAATTACATAACAGGGTAGAAGAAAAAATTATTCCACTTTTTACCCTGGGTTGACTCACTATTCTTTGGTAAAGAATCAATGGCGAATATTACGGAAGCCCTTAGAAATTTTATTGCAGATTTCATATTAAGATTTTGTGAATCATAACACCAATGTGTGTGAGCAATGTTTTATGTTTAGGGCATGAATAGTTATGCACAATTCACTGATGTTGCTTACTACCATGTGCGGGAGTAATGCTTCAGTTGTACATATGCTTTGTCGTAGGCAGGGACGGATCCAATGTGTGAGTGATTGTTGATTGATCACCATTTTGTTTCTCCCCAACTTTTTGATGTCATAAATTGTTTGTCCATCATTTTAGAAACTTTAAGTAAAAATTTCTTCGAGTTTCCTCTTCTACCCTTCTTTCAGAAATAGAAATGACATGTCTAATTTTGAATGGATTCACATTTCTAGGAAAGTTTGAAACTTTGAAGTGCAATGATAATGTTTCGTTATTAAGTTGAATTTCTCAAAGTGGACAAACAAATTAGGACAGAAGTCAAGAGTATCCAAAATCATACCGGTTCATACGTCAGGTCTTGGGCTCTGAAAATTCGAGTCCAGTCACGCAATCTACCTCCAATCTGCCTCCCAAGTTTTCCATCTCCACCATCTTCTATCCCCTTCTTTCCTCAGTTCCTCTTTAGTCTCTGCATCCCTCCTCTTTGTCTTTATTTAAACAATTGAACTTAATACGAACATACTTTTTCTTTGGCCACATGCTAGAAGAAATTATGTTAACCCCAACCCATTATCACGAAGGTATCAACATTCTTTTCATAGGAGTTGAACCCACAATCTTACTGCACTCAAATGCATCAACACAACTAAAAGACCAACTGCCCTGGTTAAATTCTAATACACTCGTTCTTATAGTTTTATAATTTGGCTGCCATCATACCAAATACCAAGATTGCTGCGAGTACAGGATTCTCTGCACCCACAACCCAAAATGAGAAGGTATGTACACATCACTTCTCTCCTGTTACTCGTCTTCTTCATGTTCCATTTGGTAGTCTCTGAAATTCCTTCAAACCAGAGAAACACCATGATCAACCTCTATAATCTCCTCCAAAACAACACGGGCCAATCTCCTTTTCCATGGAATTCCACTAGAGATCCATGTTCATGGAAGGGAGTTACATGCAATGTCCACAACTCCGCCATCACCCAATTCTCTCTCCAATTCCCCTCTCTCTCAAACCCTGATTTCCTCCCTGTTCTTTGCCAGATAGATACACTAGAGTCTATTGACCTCTCCAACAATCGCTTGAGCTCAATCCCAAGTGGGTTCATGACTGGTTGTGGAAATGTTAGTGGTTTGAGAGCATTGGATTTCAGAAGGAACAGATTGTCTGGTTCTTTACCTAATTTTGATGGGTTCTTGACATTGGAATTTTTGGACTTGTCTCATAATTCTTTGAGTGGAACGATTAGTTTACAGATGGATGGGTTGGTTAGTCTGAAAATTTTGAGTCTTGGGTACAACCAATTCACTGGTTCTGTTCCTACCCACTTGGGAAAATCCATGATTTTGGAACAACTTGGGCTTTGTGGCAATCAATTTGTAGGTAAAATCCCAGAAGAAATCGCGAATTATTCAAAATTGACTGCGATTGATCTTCGTGTTAATGGTCTCTTTGGGTCTATCCCTCATAGATTCAGAGAGCTTCCCAATCTGCAAGTTTTAATTCTATCTTCCAATAGTTTGAGTGGTGGAATCCCACAATTCCTTTCAAGTTTCCATACACTATGGCAATTTGCTGCGAACCAGAATTCATTTTCTGGTGCAATTCCACTGGGGCTAACAAAATTTCTCAGGGTTCTAGACCTTAGTTATAATCAGTTAAATGGGTCAATTCCTAGTGACCTTTTGTCCCAATCAAATTTGCATACCTTGGATTTGTCTGCTAATTCACTAGAAGGGTCAGTACCTGAAAACATATCATCAAGTTTGGTAAGACTCAGATTGGGAAACAACCGTTTAAATGGGACTATACCATCTTCATCCTTTGGGACCCTTCAAAAGTTGACCCATTTGGAATTGGACAACAATAGTTTGGGAGGTTCAATGCCTCCTGAATTGGGTTTCTGTAAGAATTTAACACTGTTGAATCTTGCTAAGAATCAACTCACTGGTGTTTTGCCAATTGAATTGGGTAATCTCACCAAACTTGAGGAACTGAAAATTCAAGCCAACAATTTGGCTGGGGAAATCCCAAATGAAATTACCCAATTGCAATGGTTGAGGAAGTTGAATATCAGCTGGAATTCGCTCAACGGTACGATTCCTTCACAAATTTCGAGGCTCCAGAGTCTTAATAGCTTGGATTTAAGAGGAAACAATCTCAGTGGTTCAATACCGTTGTCCATTGGTAATTTGAATTCTCTCATAGAACTCCAATTGGGGAGTAACAAATTGGGCGGGGAAATTCCTTTGATGCCTCAAAGTTTGCAGATTGCTCTAAATTTAAGCAGCAATCAATTTGAAGGCCTGATACCAGAAACTCTGTCGCGGTTGAACGGATTGGAAGTGCTGGATCTATCCAACAACAGACTTACCGGGAAAATTCCAGACTCTCTTGTTAATATGAGAAACTTGGCACAGTTGATGCTTTCCAATAATATGCTCTGTGGATTGATTCCAGTTTTCCCTCCATATGTTTCGGTTGACACAACCCGAAACACAGATCTTCTGGACCCCACAATACCGAGCCCAACTCAAAAGTCGAAAAAGACTCTCGATGTTTTCCTTATTGTACTTATGGTGGCTATCGGCTTTTCTGCTCCTGCCGCTGTTGGGAATTTTTTGATTCCTTATGTCGATGAGAGATCCAACATTCATGGTAATGGTAAGTATGGTATTATTTATCTGTATTACTCTTTTATGCAATTAGTCTTTATTTTATATTACTATTTCTTGATGTTAAAGAAATATGGTTTCGCATTACTTGAAAGTGGAATGTGTGATCACTTAATATAATATTTAGTCCTCTACACTCATTGCCAATTGGCTTTGAGTTGGATATAAAGTTTCCACACTGTATCAAGCCAGGCTCATCCCATCCCACTTTTTCTAAAAAAAATAAATTTACAATCCACATCCCATAATGACCGACCAGTAAAAAGACTACACGTGGCAGACCCCTCAAATGTAGCTGTACATGAGGGGGATGTTAAGAAATATAGTCACACATTGCTTGAGATTGGAAGGCCACTTAATATAATATTGTGACCTTTTCTCTCATTGCTAATAGGCTTTGAGTTTGACATAAAGTTTCAACACCTATGTTATTATAAATTATTTGTATCTGGTAGGTATTAAAGACTTCTTAAACATTTAGTGGTGTCCCGTGTTTGAGTAAATGTTGGAAGAAGATAATGGAGGAGTGAAACTAACTGGATTGTCAACTTTGAATTATTGGGAGACAAAATTTAAGAGAAGTTAGATGTTTTTGCGACCAACCAGAAAATGCAGATAATATATAAGAAAACAGTACAAAAAACGGACACTACTGGTCCGAAAATACAAGAAACAACAAAACAAAAAACAAAAAGAAAATAAAAAGCCGCATGGAACCACGACGCCGGAGCCGGACCCGTCGAACACACTCGTGAAGAGGGGTTGGAGAGCCCGCCAGGCCAACATGAACTCGTCCCGCCACAGGCTGAAGGCAGAAGCCGCTGTAGACGCCGTCTTCGGCACCGGAACACTGATTCCAAGAAAAACCAGATCTAGAACCCTAAATCTGGCTCTTGAGTCTAAAAATGATGGGGAGAGTGGGAGATCTCGTCTTCCAAAGAAGAGAGCCTCAACCACCTCACAACCATGATAGGAGAGACCAGAGAGAAACCGGAGAAGAGAGAGAGATCAAAGAAGAGGGGGACTGAGAGGTGAAGATGCGGGAAAGCTTGGAGAGAAAAAGGAGAGAAGAAATTCAAGAAGCAAAAGTTTTTTCATCATCTCTACTGTTAGCCATTTCCAATTAAGCTCCAATAAGAGTACAGCCCCGTTCCAGAACGGATTTTAAGTACTTCTTGTATTTCTTTTATTTTGTGATAGAAGTTTAATGCGATGATTGCACAATTCTTAGTTCATAATGTGAAGCCCAAGTCAATTACAATTCTTAGTTCATACTTTCTTTTATTTTATTTTCTTGATCTCGCTAGGCAAGTTTGTAATAGGGCTGCACATACTGTGCTCTGATTGTCCTCGCTAATGGTTTGTCAGTCTGTGGAAGCCCATTTGTTCCCATGGGTTCGTCTTTGTTGTGTAGGCTTTCGCATCATAGTTGAATACAACTTCTCACTTTTGCCAAAAAAGAAGAAGTATATTTATACAAATCTACTCAACATCCCCATCCCTCATGAAATAGGTAAGCTAAAGAATTTGGTTGAGTTGAATTTGTATCTCAACACCCTTGATGATCCAATCTCTCCGTCTATTGCAAATCGAAGTGCTCTTACCCATTTGTCTCTCCATTCGAATCAACTCAAAGGTTCCATCTCTCATGAAGTAAGTAAGCTAAAGAATTTGGTTAAGGTGGATATGAATTCAACTACCTTGATGGTTCAATCCCTCCATCTATTATAAATTCAACCGCTCTTGCCTATTTGTCTCTTCATTCCAAATAAACCCAGCGGCTGCATCTCTCCAAAAATAGTGAACCCATTTATGTAATTTGATTTCTTTTGCTTTTTGTTTTTCTCTTTTGTGTGACTCTATCCCTTGCATGGGACTCTCTCATCCCTTGTGGGTGTTGGCTGATGTTTCTCCGTAGGGATCTCTTCTACCATTTCTTAGACTGGTCTCTATTCCTCTGTTCTATTGGAGGGTTTGATGCGGTGTTGGGATGGATTTTGTGAAGAGGAGTGGCTTTTATAAGACTTGGGAGTTTAGTCCTCTATGTAGCTTCTATCTCCCCTCCATGGGGATGGATGCCCATTCTAATGTTTTTCGTTGCTATTATTTATATAATCTGATCCTATCGTTTGATTTTAAAAGAAAAAATTTAAAAAGGTGAAAAACTCAACGGCCCATTCCCTCGTGAAATAGGTTAAGCTAAAGAATATGGTTGAGGCGGATGTGATGGGGGCCATACCAACCTTCGTGGTAGATCTAACTCCTCGAGAGTCAAGAAAAAGGGAATTTGGAGTATTTGGGGTTGGTTGGAAATCACTCAATTCGAACCATACCCAGCGGACTTCCATATTTGCCACAAACTGAAATACTTAGATCTCTCCAACAATAATCTCTTTGGGAAAGTCCCAGATTGTCTTTTTTAAGTAGCAACTCTCAACTTGATATGCAATCATCTTGAGGGTCAGATCCGACAGAGATCTCGAAATGAGCGTTATGAGGTTTGCTATCAAGCCAAATATTGCTCTTGTAGTTTTCCATATTTACTCTTGTTGTTTCTATGCTAATGCTAAGCACGGTTTTCCTTTCCTTCCTAGGGTTTTTTGGGTGCTTTTGTTTCCGTAAGAACCAAAATATCCGAAGTGAGGCAAGAGCAATGAATCATGGGAACATTTGCTCCATATGGAATTACGATGGAAGAATTGCATATGAGGACATTATCAAAGCAACAAATGACTTCGACATTCGATATTGCATTGGCACAGGTGGATATGGCAGTGTGTACAAAGCTCAGTTGCCGTGCGGCAAAGTAGTTGCCGTGCGGCAAAGTAGTTGCCTTGAAGAAACTTCATCAGTTGGAAGCAGAGGACCCTGCATTCGACCAATCTTTCAGGAATGAGGTCCAAATGTTGACTAATGTACGACACAAGAACATCGTGAAGCTTTACGGATTTTGTTTGCACAAGAGATGCATGTTCTTGGTGTACGAGTACATGGAAAAAGGAAGCTTATTTTGCGCCCTGAGATTTGATGCCAAAGCTTCTGAAATTGGATGGACTCAAAGGGTAAACATCGTTGGAGATATAGCACATGCTTTATCCTACTTGCATCATGATTGCACACCGCCCATTGTTCATCGAGACATATCGAGCAACAACATTCTATTGAACTCTAAACTGCAGGCTTTTGTCTCTGACTTTGGAACTGCAAGAATGTTGCATCCCGATTCATCCAATCAAACCGTTATTGCAGGGACTTACGGATATATTGCACCAGGTACAGTTTATCACCTTTGTTTTATCAAAGCAAATGTCTCTGGTTATTTTTAAATCCATCTTTGTGTCTGCACAGAACTAGCCTATACCATGGTTGTGACTGAAAAGTGCGATGTTTATAGCTTTGGAGTTGTGGCACTGGAAATAATCATGGGAAGGCATCCGGGAGACCTCATATCGTCCTTGATGTCGCCTCCTAGTGAAAACATGATGATAATTGATGTCTTAGATGCACGCCTTCCGCTACCTACAAACCCTATGGTTGCCGGGGACATTGTTCTAATCGCTACAATGGCACTTGCATGCATACGTCCTGAGCCCAAATCTCGACCAATGATGCTACGTCTGTCTCAAGAGTTTCTTTCTCGTAGGAAGGCTCTAGCTTCACCCCTTCGTACAGTTTCACTACTACAGCTTTGGAATCGGAACATGAACTACGTCCAACTATTGAATGAAGCGGTCAGTGCCCAAGTTTGAAAAGAGTCTCGATTCCTTTTGAGGCCTTGGTTGTTATGACTGTTAATTATGTATCTTATTTTTTTGCACCATTGATTGAATAGAATAACACTCTCAGTTTGTATTTGTAAGGAGCTTAAATCAAAATCATTAAGGCACATGCATCGGTCTGAATATGGGCCAACCTGGTTCAGTGCCACAGTCAGAAGTATCAAAATCATTAAGTATGTCATTTGCCTCAACATGTTGTTTAAACATATGTTAAGGCAAATATATGAGAACTGATTGTCACATAAACTTTGTAAACCATGATAATAGATCAACCTTTTTGGTTTGAGAATTATTATGGAACACCTATTGCAACTACCTTGTCGACAGGAAAAAGTATACTTTTCCTGTGTAGATAGATAACCATCCCGCGATTATGGCTTTTCGCTATCGCTCTTTTTCGTTACAGCTGTCCTGTCATGCTTTCAATAGTGTTCTGACTTCTTGTTTTATACATTTCCTTATTGAAATGATGAGATGCTTCACTTGGGTTTACTTATCACCATCACTTGCTTAATTACAACTGCTGAATCTGAATTCCACGTAATTTGTGAGGATATTGGCATATTTTGCACTTCCTTTTCTTGCACTTGCGTAGTTTCCTCAATATGAAATCTCAATATGTTGGATATTGTACTTCTAAAAGAGACGCGGTTAATCCTCATCAGAAGTAGTACTTTTCAAGCTATGTTGTTGAACTTGTTAGTATCAAAACATCAACAAATCTTCTCGTGAAATATAATGGTTCAAATCACGACGTTCTTTGTATCTGTTTTGCTTATGTTATCGAGGGCAATTTTTGTTGGTCGAGGCAACAACAAAACAAAGAATATAATTATGGTCTCATTTTCAGTTGGATGTTCACTTTTGGCTCTTCATTTGTTTTGCACTAAATACATTAGGCTTGTATTACTTCACCCTCGGAACGGGAACTGTGCAAAGGAGATCTTGATGAGGGAACCTTATTTAGTTTTCTCTGCACTATTGCTCTTCTTAAAGGTGTCCCTTTATTTCTTCCCAGGGATAATGTCTAATTTAATTGCTTTGTGGTTGGCTTTCGTCCCACATTCATCTAAATGTAGGAGTCCTCGCAGAGTTGAGCCATCTTTTGTGGCGTGTGATTGATTCTCAAAGGGTTTAGAGCAAGCTGAAGCGGTGTAAAACCAGAAACTTGCATTATGGAGCTAGGACGCATGGTCCTTGGCCTCTGTGTCTTTGGGGGAGACTTCCTCGGGAAGACCGATTGCCCGAGGGGACTACAAAAATGAAGCTTGGTTTCATTTGACAAAAAATATATTGAATGAGGAGGTACTTGACATATTGAGGAGTATACTTTTGTGTCATGATCACTTAGGGTTTTCACTTCTGATAGGTACGTTGTTTCGTTTCTTACTTTTTTTGCTTTCTTATCTTTACCTGAATTTATCTGTATCCAAGAACCGAAGTAGTTCTTATGTTATGACTTATTATGAGGGTTTCCCAAGACAAGAAAGATGTAAATTTTGGAACAATGATATTGTGATGTACATTAGCATGATTGTATTCAAGGGATATGTTTTATTCTAAACTAATCGAGGATTTTTTCATTAACTGTTTAGCGGACGTTCTATTTCATCCTATTATGTAAAGGAGGAATGTTCAACACAATGTATGTGAGTATTCATTTGATCGATTCTCCTCGGGCGTTCATGATTTCGGTCTATATCTTATGGTAGTCGTCCTTTCGAGAACTTATTCTTCTGTTTTAAAAGAAGCTAGACATTTAGGAGGGATCTTGCTCCTCTCTAGTTTGGTTGTCAACTGGATGATCATTTTGTTGGGCCGCTACTGGTCTCATTTCGATGATCTAAACTGTTTGATTGTATTAAGTTGTTAACCTGGTGCATAATTGGAACCATTGCCCATTCTATTGACAAACCTTTTTGGACTAGATTTGATCTTCAACTTGACTCTTTGCGATCAAAACCTGACCAAATCCAAGACTGGGGAAAATCGGATTAAACTTTGCAATGAACTCTCTGGTACAGGCCCAATCATCTCGGCTGCACTTTGCATATTCTTCAAATCAATTTCTTTTACAAATGAATCTTTCTGTTTTGCAGCAGGGATCTCCACCAGGATCTTTCCATGATTGTAAGTAGGGATGTGCACGGGTCGGGCTGGTTGGTTTTGACCCGAAACCCGAACCGTACCGACCATGTCGGGTAATAATATTTAGGCCTGCAAACCGAACCGCACAGGTGGTAAGAACCGTCCGCGAGCATGATTCTTTACTTCAGGTCGGGTCGGGTCCGACCCCACGAGTAAGGAACGCACCAATCCGAACCCTGAACCGAAATCTGATTTTTAACAGAAAGTAAACCCGCACCTGTCCGAACCACATGTTCAACCTTGCCCGAGACCCTTCGGGTCAGGTTGTGTCCGCGGGATTTTTGCACACCCCTAACTATAAGTATTTTTGGTTCTGCATTTGTAATTCATATCTAGCATTGTTGGTTTTTTTTTTCTTTTCTGAAACATGCTGAAGTTTTGCTTTCAAAACCTTTGCGAGCACTGATAATCGATGATGGAATTCGAAAGCGATTAACATATGTTGGAATCGAGCAGATTATGTTACTACAATTAGGCTTTCAACTGATCTTACCAGTTTAGGCTTGTCTTTGATTTATTTTGATGGGTTAAGACGGTAATTAGCTCAAAAGTGATCTGGAAAAATGACCACCATGTGGTTATTATTTGACAAATAGTCAATGGGAGCCTACAATCATGATATTGTTCAGTAGAACCCGGAGAGAACAATATGTCTTCAGAAAATTATTTTGACCGGGACAAAGGTAGATGCGTAAACAAGTTGTTTTTGTAGACGCATTTTGAATGACACTGTTTATTGTATCACCACAGACTGCCTTCCCTAGATGGCATGCCTGTGGACTTTGAATATGTGCAAAAAATTATTGAGTTGGATTACGTATTGTACCCCACTACACATTATTTAAACAGAGACTTGGGCTGAGATGACTCAGTCATTTGATCACAATTATAAAGAAAGGTAGACTCTGGCTTGACTCAGTGTTTTTGGGTTAAAGAATCAGTACCAAAAAAAAAAAGACCGATGACTCTGGCCATCTTTAATAGAAGAACTTGACTTTAAGGTTATGTGAAACATGACACCCGTGTTGGCGTTGCTTACTCCCATCGTTTCTTTTCTCATCACAGTTTTCATTTCCATAATCCTTGTAATTGCATGTTTTTGTTGTTGTAAGACCAAAAAAATCCAACCTGAGGCAAGAGCAACCAGCAATGGGGATTTTTGTTCCATATGGAATTACGATGGGAGAATTGCATATGAAGACATCATCAAAGCAACCAACGACTTTGACATCAAGTACTGTGTCGGAACTGGTGGATATGGAAGAGTGTACAAAGCCCAGTTGCCAAATGGGAAAGTTGTTGCCTTGAAGAAACTTCATCGTTTGGAAGCAAAGGAGCCGGCTTTCGACAAGTCTTTCAGGAATGAGATCCAAATGTTAACTAATGTACGACATAGGAACATCGTGAAGCTTTACGGGTTTTGTGTGCACAACAGGTGCATGTTCCTGGTGTATGAGTACATGAAAAGGGGAAACTTATTTCGTGCCCTCAAAAGTAATGCCAGAGCTATTGAAATAGGATGGATTCATAGGGCAAACATCGTCGAAGCAATAGCACATGCTTTATCCTACATGCATCATGATTGCGCACTACCTATTGTTCACCGAGACATATCGAGCAAAAATATTTTGTTGAACTCTCGGTTGGAGGCTTTTGTCTCTGACTTTGGCATTGCTAGACTGTTGCATCCTCACTCATCAAATCAGACCGTTATTGCAGGAACTTACGGATATATTGCACCAGGTAGCAATAATACTTTTGCAATTGAAGTAACGTCTGTTGTTATTTATTTATCTTAAGTCCCCTTTTTGTTTTCTTCAGAATTTGCCTATACAACAGTTGTGACAGAAAAGTGCGATGTTTATAGCTTTGGAGTGGTGGCGCTCGAAACAATCATGGGAAGGCATCCGGGGGACCTCATAACATCCTTGGGGTCACCTCCAATTGAAAACATGATGATAAGCGATGTCTTAGATCCACGCCTTCCACCTCCAACAAATCCAACGGCTGCTGGGAACATTGTTCTAGTTGCTACGATGGCATTCGCATGTTTACATCCTGAGCCCAGGTCTAGACCAACGATGCTACGCTTGTCTCAAGAGTTTCTTTCTTGTCGGAAGACTCTAGATGCACCCCTTCATACAGTATCACTTTTGCAGCTATGGAATCAGAAAATGAACTTTGTTAGACAATCAAATGAAGTGGTTAGTGCCCAAGTTTGAAAAGATCAGTATCACATCCTTGTCTACCTTTAGCTTACAACCATTAAGAACAGATCCTATTTATATTCAACCCTCTCTAGAATATAAAAATGATTTGTTTAATAAGAATGTATGCAACCTCCGTCTAGGGAGCAAAGAATTGAGTTCCCCTCTGTTTCCCATCTTTCCATATCCCTCCAAACCATGTAATTTTGGCCTTATGCTCCACCTTAGGCCCGCCACAATGATCAAAATAATTTATCTTAAACTGTTACGAAGCTAGCATCCCATAGTAATTATTAACTCTTCTTTGACTCCGTAATCACTGTTCAATTTGTATTGCCTTGTTTTTTTATATTACTAGCATAAATTATATTACTAGCATAAATGCGCGTGCTTTGCACATGATATTTATCTATATGACCCGATTAGATACACATTGCAAGTCATTGAATTAAGCAATATTTTATTTCTTTCTCGTAGGCACTCGGACGAACACATATTCATAAAGCCATAGCAATTGTCAATCAGAAAGAGAAAACTTATTGGAGACCCTGCGCAGAAGTTTTAAAACCCAAAATGAACAAGCCCTTCTTAAATATTTTAATCCAACCCTTAACGCAGTGTCATAGTTTCAACAACTTCTACTAAACATTAAAATACAAACTTTTTAGCATAAAAAGCTATGGAATTCATATAAAGTTTCCTTATCAAATCCCATATTTATAAACATCTCCTTGAGACCGAACCCAGTTGACTACAATGTCAGACCTGCTCATGACTCCTTACCAATAGCATTACTGTAGAATACAAGACATTGGAAAGAAAATTCTAAGGATAAACAACATACTTTCAGCACCAAGATCCCTGATAGTTAACCGCATAGCAGTAGAAAGTGCATTACATACAATCCCTGTGAAAAGTTTCTCATCTTCCTGTGTCCATAGAATCGAAATATTATTCTTTTTCTATTGCGATCATCTCATATTTCTTTTAGCACTTCAGTTACCACCGAATAGGCTAATTGCATAGTGTATCCTCCAATTCTTGTACATCGCTGCCAAAAAATTTTAAGGATAAAAGAAGTGACCTAATGGTAGATTTGTTCTTGAGGATGCCAGAGAGAGTTGTATTTTTTGATCTCTTTACGGATCAGATGCGTTGCCATTTGTAACTGCTACATATTGAGACAATGACAATAAGTATGTGGCATCTGCCAATGCTCTTTCATAGAAGAAAAGTAAAGCGAACAGAAAATGAAAAGCCATTTACCTTCGCAAAACAAGTCTACAGCATAAGGCATTTTGAAAATGCTGACTGCTAAAACATGGATTGTTGTTCAGTGATTTTGTCTATACATGAAAGTTAGTATGTCTTCACACTTCGATTAAAAGAAACAAACCCTTAAACTGTATGCGCTAGAAACAGAATTTGAAATAATAATGCCAAAATTGTTTTTGTTGGTGCCAAAACTCTAGTGACAAAAGGCTTATACCATGTGCAGTGTACAAGACTTTTATCTTACTGCTGTTTGTATGACTGCTTAGAAAAAACAGATTGCATGTTGCCGATTGGTATGATTTTTATGCAGCGGTTCCACTGACAGTCAATGTCACGCCATGCAATTATTTAAAGAGTTGTATCCAGCCAAAGATGCATTGTGGGTTTTTTAGTAGTAGCTAACGACATTCTTGAAACTAAGACAGACACCTTCGTATTTCTATGGTAGTACAGGAAGATATACACAGATATTTTAGGCAAATAATCTCACGAATCTAGCTCTGGTCGTTAAACCAAAAGGGTGCAACCATTAAACATAATCCAAAAAGAATGTGCGTATATTCGGATACGTGGAAACTGGAAAGTCACTGATCTCAACATGATCTCTATTAATATATCATCTTCACAAAGCAATTTCCGAACAGGTCAATCCAAATTTAACTTATTGAAACCACCAATCATCCAAGTATAAGCCCTCATGATTTCCACGGGCAACCTCATCTACCAATTCTGTTTCTTGGGTGCCAAAATAGATCAACTATCATTTCATCTGAATCATTAACTTTTCCATCTTCTTGGTTTTGCTCTTTACTGCACAAAGTGACCGTAGGGCTTGGATATGCAATCTTATCATGATAACTACCTCTTGTCCTTATTGCAGCTTAATCAAGGTTTAAGCAAGAAGATGGAGAATCAATATGAGGCTCCAATTAACCACACTTAGACTCTATGAATCTTTACTTGCATGTTGCGCTTCTAAATTTATCCACCAATCAATGGGATTCTCCTGGTCATGTACGATTTACAAGCTTCCTCTTACAAAAACCTAGGACCTAAACCCTAAATTTTAGACCCTACACCCTATATCATAGGAAGTAGATGTTATTCATGTTTTGCCTTATAAGGACTTCTACTTCAGACACTGTGACCCTTATTCTGTTGTTTCTTTTTTGGTAAGCATGCTCTCCTTTAGCAAAATGGAGCTGAACTATTTCTCTTTTCAACATCGCAAAAGCATACATCTCTTTTTAACTTTTTCTTTCAGGACAATTTGAGTAAAAATGGTTGTTTTTAATTAAACAAATATGCCCATTTACTATTCTTTTTGTTGACCCAAGAATTCCACCATGCCTACAATGTCTGCCTTGTTTCTACGTTTTCTCCTTGGCCAATCTTCATTCTAAGCTTAACTAAGTGAGAAGTTGTCTTCATGCAACTAAACCCCAAGTTCATTACGAAACAGTAGTGAGAGTGGTACGAGGATTTTCTTCGTTGTCTCAGGAATGGCACTCATCTAAGAAACCAATGCGGCACGATTATCTTACTCAGAATTTATCAAAAAGGCTTTCTTTTTTAATTGTCAAAGATGAAGATATGTTTCCCTTGCAGAACAGGATAGACAGTACCAAAGCTAAAGACATCATTACTCCTTCGAAAACCAGTCAGTCCCAATGCTAATTTTAGTTTTAAAAGTTCATGGCAAACATATATTCTCAACAACCTAAAATATGAAAAGGAAAAAAAGATCAAACATATATCAAACAAAATGGGGAAAACTCGCGAGTAACATATAATGTAATGTAGTGTCAGCTCTTTAAGTTTTGAACCAAACAAAAAGAATGGTGCAACTCTTGTTGACCGACCTTAAACATTTCTTGCGATACCTGTCCATGTTTTTTTCCTCATATCTTGAGCCCAAAAAGAAGAAGAAACATAGACCTGCACTTCAATTTGCTTTCCTGTCATTCAATTTGCTTTCCTGTCATTACCTTTTCCGCTTTCTCCTACCCAGCACATTCTGACTTCCAAAAATCCAAAATTTAGAAAGAAAAAAAGGAACATAGCTGGAACAGAACTCAAAGTGAAAAGATGAATCGAAAACAGAAGGAAAGTGGGAAAAGTAGCACAACTAAATGAATTCACCAGTGTTTGCTCTTTATGTCAGCAATTTTTGTGTGTAGTTGAACTGACTGGGCTAAGCAATCTTGACAAGTAAGTATGAAGCCCTTAACATTCCATAGCATCAAAACCTTACATGGTGTATTCGTAAGAATTCACATCTTATAATCAACCCCAAGTAGGCACCAACCTAATATGAATAGAAAGGAATCTAGTGCTACATCAGTCACTTCTAATTATTACATGATTAGGAAAAAGTTTCATCTTGTTGGAAATGTTATTTTAAATGCATATAATGAAGTAACCTAAAGAAGTTGTTTGGCGCTTTGAAGGAAACTATTTTTTTTGCATTTCTAAATCCTTATTTTATACAGAAATGAATTACTCTAACAAAGAGGAAGTTCCTCTTAAGGATAAATGATTTTAAATTACTCTATTGACATGTTCCCTGGATAAATAGCAACTGGTACTCCTTCATCGCCAAAAGCGACACAATATTATAGTGTACTAAATGTTTCAATGAAACAATGGAACCACCACCCAAAACTGTTCAGAAATTAAATCAAACAGTTAGTGCACATGACAGTCGGTGTTTTAAAGGCCCTCAAATTCTATAGTTCAAGCACACATACTTTTTTTTTTTTGTGTGGGTCCTAAAGGGGCAGGACGTTCTAAAATCCAACACCAACTAAAGTTGCATAATTGTACTGTACAATTGGTGTGCATTATGCTGTCATCTATTCAGAAGCACGAGAATAAAACAATAATAAACCCTTTAATTATCCTAGCATATCAAAGGACCGTTCAAAACATAATAAACACAAAACAAAGGCTAGAGCAAATTCTTCAGAGGTCAGAAGATTAAATTCACACGGGTGAAAAACCCCAAACCATTCTCACGGCCATAGCCATACCAGAAAAAGATGCAACCACTTGTGACCCTATAGACATATCGAAGACGGAAGAAAATAGGAGAATGGTCTCAGTTTCCATAGAAACCAACTTGGGCGCAAGTCTGTGTGGAATGATCTCATACCGAAAACTGAGCTCACACATGTAAATACAACAACTCCCCTTTTTTTGGTACTTAGGAGGGCAGGAAGTTCTTTAATCCAACACCAATTAAAATTGTGTAATTCTATCGAGCAGTTGGTGTGCATTATGCTATGATTCTTCAGGAGTGTGTATGTACATAGATAGAGATGGGGTCAGACAATTGTTTAAGTTGCACTTACGGGTTAATTCTTTCCAGCGGCCGAATCTCAGCCGGTATGGAGGTACAGTGGGTGTTCGAATTGCAGGAGGTTATCCGGGGGCGGAAACTCTGGCGGTCTAGGAAAGTACGGCGGAATTTGGGTGGTTGGAGATGGAGGTGAAGATGGAGGTGTGGGCGGAATGGGGTTGGGGTGGGTTTGCATTTGGAGCGGTGGGGAGATGTGGTCTAGTTGGGAGAACCGTTCAGAGTTGGGGTGTGTTGTTTGGGTGTCCAGGCAGAAAAGGTAGGAGGGGTAGTTTGGGAATGAGAAAAGTCGACAAACAGTCTACTCTTTTATAGAAGAGAGTATAGATAGATAGATAGATGGGCAAATTTTACTGACCTCCCCTGAGGTTTCTAACACCGACAGATACTTTCAGTATCTGAAATTTCACTGTCCTCTCCTCCTTTGGCTGACAATGCCAAATGACCCCCTTCGTTAATCTGCAGTTGGAACTTGGATGGAAAAGATGATGTCATTGTACACTAACTTATAATATACCCATATTACCCTCACCCTTACTCTCCTTTACCATAAATATAGGTAAATGATAATGCCACGAGTTGTTTTTCTAGTTCCACGACATTTTAAGCCTATTGACTATTGTACCCTTGTCAGATTACTGTTCTTCCTGGTCAACATTATCCTTCCCCTCTTCGTCTTCCAATTTCTTTCACAACCCTGCTATCCAGTTGCTCCAATCAACCAAAATTGACAATGGAATCCATCGCCTCTCTCCCTCTCCCTCTCTCTCTCTCACACACACACACGGCAAGACTAGTTTTCTCCCGTGAATAATTTTCTCTCCTCTATCCTTCGAATCCCATCATTCCGAACCAATGCCAAAAAATCCCTCTTTCAACCCACAATCTCTACATCCATAAAGACAATACGCAGATACAATTAGTAGCAACAGATTTCAGTCATTTAGAACAAAGTCGAATACAGTGACCCAGTTTTGCATTTGTATCTCTCCTTATTTATTTTTATTTTTTTGGGGGGTAAGTAACGCTCCTTATTCTATCTTAGCATGCTGGGATTGTTCGATGGGTTGAACTACTATGATTTACGTCAATGGTGAAATGGATTGATGGGTACAGTGGTGTGCTTGATCAAAAGGGTGCGTGACCCACTTTTGCCTTCAATCAAAGATCGGTCCAGAAAGTAGGAAAATACTTGGAAGGGAGAGTTGAAAGAAGAGCAAATGAGAGAAGGGGGGTTTGTGGGGAAAAAATTGAGAGAAGGGTAGATGGAGCAAAGGAGCGAGAACGAAAATGTGGGTTTTGGAGTGAGAAGAACAAAAAGATGAGAGACAAAAGTAAGAGTCAAGGGCATAGTTGTACGAGTAGATTAGGATGTCGTGGCACTAGCTTGAAGAGTCGTGGCATTATAGCCAACCTAAATATATCCCCTCACCAATATCTTTTCAGAGGAAAAAATTTTGAGGCAAAAATATTGATGTAAGAAACCTATGGTACAAAAATACAAAGGCAAAAACTTCATTTCTAAAAAAACATTTGTAACATTTCTCATCTTTGTTCATTTTTCTTCCCCCTCCTAAAACCTGTGGTGCACGATGGTTTCTTCATCTTCAACTAAATCAAATGCAATACCAGGTACAAGAATATGTACTGCATTTACAACCTGAAAGTAGTTATCAAGGTGACAGGTTCAAAGCCAAACAAAGGCACACTAAAATTCTTTGCCATCATGTGCGAATTCCATACATCCAAATTATAGTAGTCAAAATGCAAATTCCATACATTCAAATAGTAGTCAAAAGACATAAGTTTGAAGTTTACAGTCATCCATGTTACAAAAGAGGGCTAAATCACAGCATAATCAAGGCTATACATAAAGTTGTGTCCAACACAAGATTACAAAAGTACTGAATCTATTTTGCCCTATACAAAAAAGTGGAATCTAAATATACTACCACATTAGCCCTATAGTACCATATACACCACACACACAACAAAAATAAAAAAAAGCATGAATTACAGCCATATAAAAAGCAATATCAAGCAAAATAATCCCAAAACTACATGGATTACAACCATATCAAAGGGAAAATGGAAAACCCCAAAATGCCACTAAGACTTTTAGAAAAAGTCTGCTTTTGTTCTTATTTTAATTTTTTTTGCATTTGTTTGTTTTGCGCCAATTTTTTTTGACTTTTTCATTCTTCTTGAGAAACAAACGCAAAACTACCAAAAGAGAAAAAAATTCAAATGACAAAACGAAAAAAGTTGTTAGTGGAATACCATACCAACAATATAACGTATCAAACCATTCCACATGCGAAACATGAAAGCCCAAAATGACATTAACGCTAACTATTCAGATGTCCCTAGAAATCATAACAAAAAACAGAAGCTTTGTAAATTAGGGGATTTTGTGTTTCAATTTGAAATCTAAAAATGGCTACAGAAAGAATACGAACGTAAAAGAAAAAGAGTACGTGACGGAAAAAAGAGGTTTTGTATGCTTTGTAAAGAAAGCAAAATGCCCCCAACAATAGGGCTCCGTTTGTTTCGATGTAAAATGTTTTTCATGTAAAACATTTTTTCGAAAAACAAATTTTTATTTTTATTTTATGTTATTTGGTTGGCACATGAAAATTATTTTTCAAAACAATGGGTTTCCCAATAAACATATGCTCAACAGCTGTTGAAAGAAATCAATTGACAGGTGTTGCCATGGTTTTCTTGGTTGTGTGAAGCCAATGGTTGTTGCCAAGAGTGCTGCTTGTCCATCGAGGGCCAAGCGAATGAGATGATGATGGATTACGTGACAAGCGTTCATTACTTCATCAATTTGGAAAACAACTTACAGGCTTTCTCCTCGTAAGTAGGGGTGTAAACGAGCCCAAAACTTGAGCTCAAGCTCGGCTCGAGCCTTAACGAGCCGAGTTTAGCTATTTACTAAACGAGCCTCTCTTAATCGAGCCGAGCGTCTCTTAACGATCCGAGCTTTTGTCGAACGAGCCGAGCTTCACTCGGCTCGTTTAGTAAAGGAGCCGAATACTCGAGCTCGAGCTCGGCTCGTTTACTAAACGAGCCGAGCCGAGCCTTAATGAGCCGAGCCGAGCTTGCGAATAGCTCGGCTCACTTACAGCCCTGCTCCTAAGTCATTTTAGGCCAACTACTGCAAAATAATTTACGTAGCCAAACAAGTGAAAATAAACAGAGCCTAGGTTTATTCACCAGATCTGCTTTCTCGACCATTTTAGGGGTATATTTTCTATAAAGTTCCGAAAAAGAGTGAAGAAAAAAAAAAGGGGGTTTTGTGTGCTTCGTAAAAAAACTAAAAAAAAATCCCTCCAACATTATGTCGCTTGCACTGTTTTCAGTAACCATTTTTGGATTTCAAAGGGAAACACAAAATCCCCCAATTTACAAACCCTAAACCTTCGGATTGAACAAAGAAACCAAATTTTTTTTACAAAAAAACTGAAAAACACACAAGGAAAAGAATAAACAGTTGCCATGGTTACCTCCGTCAAGAACCAACGATCCGCAAGGGTTGAAAAAGTTTCTACCACACGATAAACCAAACCAAACCAAACCAAATCGAGCCTTACGTCCCAATCACTTGGGGTCGGCTACATGAATCCGTTTCCTCCATTGAGCTCTGTCGAGAGCCACTTGTTCACATAGACCCATTAGACTCATATCTTTGCGAACTACAGCATCTAATGTCAATTTAGGTACCCCTCCCCGTAGCATTGCTATCTAGAGCTATCATATCCGCTCTCTTAACTATTGCATCTTATGATCTACGGTAAATATGTCCAAACCACCTTAGCCTATTTTCCCTCAACTTCTCCTCTATAGGTGCTACACCTACCATCTCACGAACTGTTTCATTTCTAATCTTGTCTCGTCTAATCTTACCACACATC
The DNA here is from genome assembly GCA_014282245.1 of Rhododendron simsii. Lineage (NCBI taxonomy): Eukaryota > Viridiplantae > Streptophyta > Magnoliopsida > Ericales > Ericaceae > Rhododendron > Rhododendron simsii. The sequence continues at coordinate 40,493 of WJXA01000166.1, read as the reverse complement.
CACCTTAACATTCTCATTTCCGCTACGCTCATTTTACTCACATGTTGTTTCTTAATAGGCCAACATTCTATCCCATAAAGCATCGCTGGTCTTATGGCAGTTCTATAGAATTTTCCCTTCAATTTTGTGGGTACCCTCTTGTCACACTTGGATCCTATGGGTCACATCATCTGGAATCTCTCCATCTCTACTAATAATTGAGCTTAAATACCTAAAATGATCACTCTTTGGTATTTCCTGATCTTGGATCATCACTCTTTCTTCCTGCACACTACTGGTACCACTAAATTTGCACACCATATACTCTGTTTTACTTCTACTTATCCGAAAACCCTTTGACTCTAATGCTTCCCTCCAAATTTCTAGTTTCGTATTAACACCTCTAGCGGTTTCGTCTACGAGGACAATGTCATCTGCAAACATCATACACCATGGAATATCCTCTTGAAATTGTCTAGTCAATTCATCCATAACTAAGGCAAAGAGGTATGGGCTCAGGGCTGACCCTTGATGCAATCCTACAGTGATTGAAAATTCACTCGTTTCCCCTACTGGTGATCTAATGGTAGTGACGGCACCTTCATACATGTCTCTAATCACCTCGATATACCCTTTGGTTACTCCTTTTCTCTCCAAAACCCACCATATGATATCTCTAGGCATCCTATCATAAGCCTTTTCTAAGTCTATGAAAATCATATGGAGATCTTTCTTCTTTGCTCTGTGTTTTTCTACCAATCTCCTTAATAGGTAGATAGCTTCCGTGGTGGATCTTCCTGGCATGAACCCAAACTGTTTCTCTGACACCGTAGTCACCATCCTCAAGCGATACTCAATAACTCTTTTTTACAACTTCATCGTATGGCTCATCAATTTAATACCTCTATAGTTGTTGCAGCTTTGAATATCCCATTTATTCTTATAGATAGGTACTAAGGTACTCCTTCTCCATTCGTCGGGCATCTTCCTAGTCATAATAATCTTGTTGAACAACCTCGTCAACCAAGTCACCCCCAAGTCACCTAGACTTTTCCACACTTCAATAGGGATACCATCTGGTCCAAGGGCCTTACCGAGTTTCATCCTTTTCAAAGCTTTAACCACTTCGAACTTTTGTATTCTCCGATAAAACTCATATTTTACGTTCTCGCCAGGTACATACACTTCCTCCCCGCCAAAGCCTCCTTCATGTTTCTCGTTTAACAACTTATCGAAGTACGACTTCCATTTATCCTTGATCGCCTCGTCTTTCACCAATACCACCGAATCAATACCTTTTATACACTTAACTTGAGAAATGTCTCTAGCTTTCCTTTCTCGTAGATTAGCAAGTTTATAAATAACTTTTTCTCCATCTTTACTATCGAGTCTAACGTAGAAATTCTCATAAGTTTTCAACTTAGCATCCCTAACGGCTTTCTTAGTTTCCTTGCTAGCTTGCTTATAACCCTGAAAATTTTCCTCATTCCGGTCCTTTTGCCACTTTTTAAAGCACTCCTTCTTTGCTTTTACCATGGTTTGAACATCGTCATTCCACCACCATGTCTCCTTAGAAATTGGACCTTTTCCCTTCGACTCGCCAAGAATTTCTTTCGATATTCTTCTAATATCGTCAGCTATCGTATTCCACATATTGTCACTATCGCCGTCCACTTCCCACCGTACTTCTTGAGACATTCTTTCCTTGAATACCTCTAATTTCTCCCCTCTTAGGCCCCACCATTTAGTCCGTGGGCATCTAGTTTCCTTTCTCCTTCTATTATTTCCCTTGAGACAAATATCTAACACCAAAAGTCTATGTTGTGCCACTAGACACTCTCCGGGAATAACCTTACAATCCTTGCATGTCAAGCGGTCTACACCTCTAGCAAGAAAATAATCGATTTGGCTTCTATTGGCTCCACTCTTAAAGGTAATTAAATGCTCCTCTCGCTTCCGGTAGAGCGTATTCCCAACTATAAGGTCACAAGCTACTGCGATCTTCTGCAAAAACAATGCTAGGTCTTCAAGTCTTGGGGTCAAGATCGCGATCGTGGTCACGATTACGTGATCTCACCACCATTCTCCATTGTCCTCGTCGTGTATCTCTCTCTCTTTCCCTCTCTTTCTTTTTCTGTTAAAGCATCCAACTCCAAACCAATTGGCAAAGAGTGGAGAGGCCGCCCAGGCTCATATACTAGTTTTGGAGGAGATAATTAACCGATGTGGGACAAATTCCAACACTCCCCCGCACACGCGACCCCTGATTCGCACGTGGAGAGGTTAACAAAGGATCCAAAACATACGGATCACAATGAAACAAAGTGCAACTATGGCACAAACAAAGGGGAAAAGCCTCCGAAAGCCTAGCTTTGATACCATGTTAAAGCATCCAACTCCAAACCAATTGGCAAAGAGTGGAGAGGCCGCCCCGGCTCATATACTAGTTTTGGAGGAGATAATAACCGATGTGGGACAAATCCCAACATTCTCTCTGTCTGTTTCTCTTTTGGGTGTGAAGGAGAAGGCCAGATGTGTAATGGGACTGGAAACACCTTCTTTTTTTTATCTACTAAAGGCCACTTTGGTCTTTTACATTTAAACTAAAGGAGGATTTAACCCCGTCAGAGGGATTTAGGCGGGAAGGACCTGATTTGGCATTGTCAGCCAAAGGAGGGGAGGGCAGTGAAATTTCAGATACCTCAAGGGAGGTATCTGTCGATGTGAGAAACCTCAGGGGAGGTCAGTGAAATTTGCCCTGGATTTAGATGGATATATTTGGAAGCATGATTAATCCAACTTCCATAAGAAAATGAAGAGAATCGCAAGAGTTGCTAAAAGGAGAATTGCTCGAATCTGAAATCTTAGAAAAGAACAAACTCCTAGGTCCCTTTCAAAATTGGTTCTTTCCTATCTTCACATTATTACTTGATCCCATTAACCTTCATTTTTTCCTCTCCAGATCCAGCAATTTGCTCAATTGTATTTTACCACGACGCCAAATACAACATGTTTCTCGCTCTTTGTATTAACTCCCTTTCTTCCAAAAATTTAGTCCATCACAAAAAAAAAAAAAACTCGTGATTTTTTTTATCATAATTTTTTATTTTTAAGATTCATTTCATTGAGACGATTCAACAATCCAAAAAATATAATGCGAATCCAAAAGATAAAAAAGTTAATTAAGAAGGATGTGATTTCCACTAAAATACTAACCAGCAACATTTTAGACACATAATATTATCAGTTTAGTTTTTGGTCTTCAGTGAATCTTTTTTGCTTTTGGTCTAGTTTTTTTTTTTACATTTTAGACTCCTCCTGTCTTGAGACGGATGATTAATCTGACAAACGAAACACGAATCTAACAAAAATTCATAAGGAACGAACAAAAATACCGTAATTAAAAATACTAAAATTTATTGAAAACTTAATACCTTTTACACAACTTTTCATGGTGGACTAAAAGTTTGGGATGGAGGGAGCATAATATACACACACGCACACAAAACAATAATACTATACTATGCAGGTAATACATGAGATAACACAAACAATACTATATTATACAGGTATACATGAGATATTACGCAATAATATATCTATGTATCACATAACATCTATAAACATAAATGAGCGATTCCCCGGCCATTTTGGGGACACCGTAATTTTTGGCATAACTTTACCATTAGGAGCATAACTAAAATCAATTACAAACATAACAAAACCCAAACAAGGCATAACCAAGAAATATCCAAAAAATCAACCAAGGCGTAACTAAACCCAACCAAGGCATAACAAATAAGTTATTCCTTGCTATGGTTTTTGTTATGCCTTGCTATGGTTTTGTTATGCTTGTAATGGGTTTTGGTTATACTCATGATGGTTTTGTTATGCTAAAAGTTATGGTGTCCCCAAAATGACCGGGGACACCGAAGTCATTCCCATTAAATTATCCGGTTCTATTTTCTTTTCCAATATCATATACTGTACTATTATTAATTTGAGAGGTGGTGAATAAAAGTATGGGTATGGAGAAAATTAAAAAGCGGTGGCTGTTGGTCATGGTTGCAAGGGTAATTGGGGTATTAGGGATTGTAAATGTGCTGATGTCATGATTTTCTGGTGAAAAATTAACGGTGACTTTACAGATGGGGAATCTTGATAATTATTTCAAAAGTAGGAGAGGTCAGTGATATTTCAAAAACCTCAAGGGAGGTATATGTCTGTGTCAGAAACCTCAGGGGAGCTCAGTGAAATTTGCCCATGTATTTTGCAAAATGTTACTGCGAATGAGACTTGGAAATAGTCAAGTCATTTGACTCAGGTTGACAAGGGCGCGGCTATTCGCAACCCTTTATTTTTTCTATTTTTCATTATATTTCGGTAAGTGGTTGTTGAAAATCATAAATAACATTTCGGTAAATAGCTGTTGAAAATAAGATTATATTTCGGTAACTACATGTCGAAAATATGTTCAACTTTAGATAAACAACTGCCAAACATGTATTTTCGGTAAATAGCTGTTAAAAAAAACATATTTCAGCAACTGGATGTTGAAAATGTATCTCAATTCGGTAACTAACTGTCGAGTATAATTAAAAGTTTTTAATGGGCTATGAAAAAAAATAAAGGGCTGCAAATAGCAGCGCCCGTTGACAAATATACAAAGAAGGGTAGAGGGAAAATTTATTGCACTTACTTCAGAGGAAAGACCCAATGCCTCAGGGTTGACTCACTATTTTTTGGGTTGAACAATCAGTGCATGGCCGATATCTTGGAAGCCTTTTGATCTTCTATTGCAGAATTTCACAGTAGAATTATGTGAAACATGACACCCATATTTCAGTTACTTATGCAGTAATGTATGTCTTTAGTAGAATGACTCATGCTTTCACATCGTCTGCTCATTAGAATTCATGTATTGATCAACCGGAATGGGAGGGGCTATAGTGCATGACGATCCGGCCGTCTATTTTCGGTATGAATGGTTCGGATTTAATCCGAATTCCTACAAATCCGAGTCATCCATTGTTTGGATTAAAATTCGAGCTGTCTATAGCTGAGATGGACGGCTAAATCGGCCACACTACACGTGTAGTGCAGGTTGTACTACAGCACCCTCAGGTCTCCACCTACATGTAATTAGCAAGTCATTACTCAAGTCAAGTCAACCTGAGGCCTCGTTCAATTGCACAAAAAGAATGTGAAAGGATGAGAAAATCAACTTTCTAGTAACTTTTTGTGTATTTTATTATCAAAAAGAAATTTTGGGACTCACAACTTCATCCCACTGATAAGCAATTTTCTTCAGAATAGATCATGTCAAATGAAAGAAATTTTCCTGTGTGTCAAGGGAACACATAGGAAAATAAATTATATTTTTCTTTTCTTGACCTCACACAGGGGCGGAGCCAGGATTCGGACGGGGGTGGCACCGTAAATAAAAATCTAGTTACACGTTATACAAAAAACATGAAAAAAAAAGTGTGAATCCTATAATATGTTGTGGGCTTTTTTTTACGGTATTTGTATAAAGTATTACTCCCTCCGTCTCTTATTTAGAGTCTAGTATTTCATTTTAGGTTGTCCCTTAATAAGTGTCCATTTTGTAAAGTTAGTGGATAAAAGTTGGTGTATTGTCTATTTTGTCCCTAAAAGTAGATTCTATTTTAAAAAATTAATGAATAAAAGTGTAATGATGATGGATAAGTAAGGAAAGTGAAGAAAAAAATTGATGTGAAAGGTATAATGATGACGTCTTTTTAAGAAGTAGGAGTTACGAAGCAGGACACTTAAAAGGGACGGAGGGAGTAGTTTTTTTTTATACCTGTAAATATCTAGTCGAATCACATTAGTCTACAAACAAAATTATGTATTCAAAATGGTCATGAAAAAATTTAAGAACTCGTGCAACAAGTGAGAGAGAAAGAGAGTGTGTGTGAGTGTGTGTTACTGAAAACAGGAACCATACAACAAAGCACTTTGCCAATCTACCAAGAATCTATTTGTGTAGAATTTTCCAAATTTTTATATTTAATTTTTTATGTGTAATAATTTTTTTATTTTTGAAACCGGAGGTGACACGTGCCACCTCCCACCACATACTAGATCCACCCCTAACCTCACTCCATTTCTTTCGAGAATTCATTTTTTATGCAATATTCCCGAAAATTGTCTAGAGCATGTGACGCGGCGGAATTCACGAGAGACTAGTTAGCGTACTAATTCAAACGAGATAGACAACTCGTCGCAACGAGCAATTCTTGCGCACAAAAATGAAAGAGAAAAATCTCTGCAATATTATTAATCAAAGCTTAAAAGTCTTAAATAATTGAATAGGTTACAGCCCTTTTTATAAAACTCTAACCCTAGAAATCCTACTATAAAAGAAATAATAAATCATGCCAAAATAAGCGGCATTAAATAAAAGATATTTCCTAATTAATTAAAATAAAATCTTAATTCTTGTAGACCAAGAATCCTAATAAAGGTGGAAATCAAAATTAAACCGAATACGGAAAGTTAATAATTCTAACCTAAACGAAAATATTCTTAACCAAAATCTTATTCTAAAACAATAAAAATAAAATACAAAAACTCTCCATTTTCGTCCTACATCAGTCTCCTTTTCTTCAAAAGAACTCGCCCTCAAGTTCTCATTAGAAACTTGCCACCTTCCATTCCAAAGAAATAGATATTTGGAATATTTCAACCTCTCGCTCGTCTTCCAAAAATCATTCAAAGAAAAAAATTCATGTGATGATCTTTTCTCTTCATACTTCAACTTGTTGACAAGATGTATTAAACGAATGTTGGGAATCCATTCAAACTGTTCCACTCCAAGAAAATCTATGAAATCAACATGAGCCCCGTCGAACATGCAATCTTGCAATGAATCCGTTTTCTGCATGTATGCTTCGAATTGATGGTTGGCCAATCCTCTTGAAGGGAAGTATAATTCTTTTAGCACCAACTTTCCTTCACATGTATCGTCAGCCAAACTATCTTCCATGATACTAATATTAGTATTGACCAAATCCAAATCCAATGAACAATTATTTTGGTACTCAATAACTTGATCACCAGCATCGATATCAATATTTTTATTATGAACCTCAATTTTAGCTTCCTCTTTTTTGCTAATATCAAGGTCAACTTTCTTTTTATCATTAGCTTCAATGTACCCATAATGACTGCATTCTACATCGACCTCCACTGTTTCTTTATTATTAGGTTCAACAAATATCACCTTCTCTAGTTCAACTCGATCTCCTTCCTCTTTGGCAATCTCATATTCATCAATACAATTAAGAAGTGTCGAACTTGAAGTTGAAAGAGCATGGCTAGTTTGTTGATTTTCAGAAATTGGTTGGTATTTACTCAAATAACTTGTAACTCTTTGTGAAAAATATTGCAAATCAAAAGTACCTTGGAAGAAATGTTTTGACTCAAGTTTTCTTCGGTATTCTTGATACAATTCTTGTCCATGATTTGATTGAAGAAATCTATCACTTATCAATCGTCTCATCCTGGGTCATGTCTTGACTGGCTGTTTATACTAGCGCTCTCGATTATATTGCAATTGCTTCCACCATCTAGAAGCATAGCCTTGTAATTTACGAGCCACATATCTAACTTCCTTTTCTTCCGGAATTTCCATATACTCAAGAAACTTGTCAACTTTACGAAACCAATAAATTAAATTCTCAGGATGGCAATTTCCATTAAAATTAGGAATTATTGGTTGTACCTGAAAAGTTGAAAAGTTGTCATCTGTGTAATAAAACCCTTCAAACCTTGAATGTCGCCTATTCGACTGATATCCATAATAATCCTCAAATACCTCGTCTTCAGATTCATCCTCACTATCAAGTTGATAATAAGAATATCTTCCGGAGACATTTTGGTTAATAGGTTGGTTGTGGGCAAATCCCTCAACGCGGTTCCTATCAACTTTGCGTTTAACAGGTTGACCATGGGCAAATCCCTTGCTGCGAGTCTTGTTAAATCCTTCACCACGACGAACGTCAATGGGTGTGTCCTCAACTTTGTTTCGTGCCATCGAACCAGGAAAAACCTTGCTCTGATACCACTTGACGCGGCGGAATTCACGAGAGACTAGTTAGCGTACTAATCCAAACGAGATAGACAACTCGTCGCAACGAGCAATTCTTGCGCACAAGAATGAAAGAGAAAAATCTCTGCAATATTATTAATCAAAGCTTAAAAGTTTTAAATAATTGAATAGGTTACAGCCCTTTTTATAAAACTCTAACCTTAGAAATCCTACTGTAAAAGAAATAATAAATCATGCCAAAACAAGCGGCATTAAATAAAAGATATTTCTTAATTAATTAAAATAAAATCTTAATTCTTGTAGACCAAGAATCCTAATAAAGGTGGAAATCAAAATTAAACCGAATACGGAAAGTTAATAATTCTAACCTAAACGAAAATATTCCTAACCAAAATCTTATTCTAAAACAATAAAAATAAAATACAAAAACTCTCCATTTTCGTCCTACATCAGCATGGCTCAACACGGCGGTTTATTACGTTGCAAACACTCTGGAGAGGAAGACACAGACTGGAAATAGTGTACCAATAAGAGCTAGTTGTTCCTTGATTTTCCTTTTGAGAAGCTTGATCCAAACACCTACACATATTGAATCGAGTTGATATTCTGCGATACCCTCTCGATTTTTTTTTAAATTATTACACTGTTCGAATCATCCGTGCGGGACCCAAAGGAGACCCCACACGACATGCAGTTGCCGTATACTTTTTGTTTCTTTTGGAAATGTTAGGCGTGCAAACTCGTACTATAATTTTTATGATTTTAATAACAATCTAATAGAATTCCGAACATATTTTAAAACTGTGGGTTGAACAGTCACCCTGATTCATGTGTCACTCCATCCGTTTTTGCATGTCCGTCTAACTCCTCTCACGCACACACAGATTTCACGGGTCATATATATATTTTTGGTCTGATATATCTTTATGTGAATAGATATGGAAGACTTGGAGTGGTAATACCTAGGTGCATACGCAGCTACGCTCACGGCTAAAGATGGGTCTTATTGAGTTTGTGCGCTACCTTCTGTCACTTTTAAAATTTTCCAAATCTAAACATAATTAAACACGTTGTTTATGTCCATGTTTTGTTTTTTGGTCTATTTCCTCCCTCGCAAAATTGCGATAAAATTTGTTCATAGTCAATCTTAGATGATTTTTGAGATTTGAAACAACATCGGATTCCACTAAGATAAATTGTTAAAGTTTTTTTGTTCTTTTTGGTGGATGAATTAATCTTGAAAAATGTGTTTTGCATTTTATTTGACTATGGAATGCAATGATATTGATAGTTATTTTTTTTTATTTTACTTATTTGTTCAGTAAAAAATAGAAAGATATTTGAGATTAAAAATTTTTCTGCTAGGACTGGCCTCCCGGAATGGAAATTCTTGATCTGCCATTTGTATGAGAAAAAATCTGAATTAAGATTCGTAATGAGATGAAAAGATATGATTGACTACAGATTGCCTTTTTCACGGAGGCTCCGTAAACAGAGCCTCTGTGCCGCCTTATCTCACCGTTCGTCTAGTCAATAGACGGTCCGGATTTTAAAGAAACTATTCTCGCAAATAGTTTAACTGTTAAACTATTCACAATAAAGTTTTTTTAAAATCCGAACTGTCCAACAAACATTTGAATGGTTGAGATTGATCCGCTCCGCAAACACACAAATCACCGTGAATTAGTTTTTCTCGATCTACTATCGTTACAGTCAAATGTCCTCTAAATAGGACTGCAAACAAACCGAGCTGCTCGAGAGCGACATGAGGCTCAGCTTGATTATGGCTCGTTCAAACTTGTATCAGTTGATAAACGAACAAGCTCAAGCCCGAGTTTTGAGCTTGTTAAATAAACGAGCCGAACTCGAGCTGTCATAAGCTCGGCTCGGTTGAGCTCGCGAGCTCAGATTTATATACATTTACATAAGAAAGGAGAACGGTTTTTGAATTTTATCTCTTTATAAATCCTAACTATTGATTTGCGCCATAAATCCTGTGGCTCTCCCTCTCTCTCAAACAATATTAATTGCACAATTCTCACTAATTAAATTTCACGTTGCGCCGTGCCTTTAGGGAGTGGCAAACCCTAGTACTCCTACAATACAGATATAGGAGTATGCAGTATATAAGCAATCTTTTATATATTATAATTATTATTTTATGTCTACTTCTATTACTATTACAATATTAGTAGTTGCTGTGGTTGACAAATTCACCTCATGCATCTGCCAAGTGGTCGATATTAGCCGCGAGCCAAGCTTGAGCCAAACTCTAGTAGCTTGTTTTGAGCTTAGCCAAGTTCAAGCTGAATATATTTCTTGCGAGCCGAGCTCGACCATCTGAAAATTTGGCTCGACTCGACTCGACTGCAGCCCCGCCTCCAATTGTGGCTCGACTCGACTTGACTGCAGCCCCGCCTCCAAATGAACCAAAACCATACCAGTCGTCGAGTCAGTTCTTTGGCGCCAAAGTCCAGTCAACTCACCCCCTCTCCGACAACACGCACACCCCCAGTCTACCACCAATCTACTCTCTCCCTAAAAAGCCACCCAAGTTCTCTCTCTTCTCTCCTTCTTCCTATCCTCCTTCTGCCCTTACATCCTCAGTTCTTCTCTAGTCTCTGCCTCCCTCTCCTGCCTTTATTTAACCAATTGAACCTAATATACGTATGTACTCTCTCAAATAATTTTAATTATATACTCCTGTTGCCATCATATATCTAAAATACTAAGATTGCTGCATGCAGATCCAGGATTCTCTGCACCCACAACCCAAAATGAGAAGGTACGCACACACCACTTCTCTCCTGTTACTCATCTGCGTCATTTTCCATTTGGTAGTCTCTGAAATTCCTTCAGACCAGAGAAACACCATGATCAACCTCTATAATCTCCTCCAAAACAACACGAGCCAACCTCCTCTTCCTTGGAATATCAACAGAGACCCATGTTCATGGAAGGGAGTTACATGCAATTCCGACAACTCCTCCATCACCCGATTCTCTATCCAATCCTTCTCTCTATCTAACCTTGATTTTCTCCCTGTTCTTTGCCAGATCAATAGTTTGGAGTCTATTGATCTATCCGACAACCACTTGAGCTATATCCCAAGTGGGTTCATGACTGGTTGTGGAAATTTCAGAGGGTTGAAAGAGTTGAATTTCAGTAGGAACAGATTGTCTGGTTCTTTACCTAATTTTGATGGGTTTTTGAAATTGGAATCTTTGGACTTGTCTCATAATTCTTTGAGTGAAACGATTAGTTTACAGATGGATGGGTTGGTTAGTCTGAAAATTTTGAATCTTGGAAACAACCAATTCAGTGGTTTTGTTCCTACCCACTTGGGAAAATCCATGATTTTGGAACGACTTGGGCTAAATTCTAATCACTTTGTGGGTAAAATCCCCGAAGAAATCGCGAATTATTCAAATTTGACTTCGATTTATCTTAGTTCTAATGATCTCTCCGGGTCTATCCCGGATAGATTCAGAGAGCTTCTCAATCTACAAGTTTTATTTCTATCTTCAAACAGTTTGAGCGGTGGAATCCCACAATTCCTTTCATGTATCAAAACACTGAGGCGATTCGCTGCGAACCAGAATTCCTTTTCTGGTGTAATTCCAACTGGGATTACAACTTTTCTCAGGAATATAGACCTTAGTTATAATCAGCTAAATGGGTCCATTCCTAGTGACCTTTTGTCCGAACCAAATTTGCGGACCGTGGATTTGTCTGATAATTCGCTAGAAGGGTCAGTGCCAGAAAACATATCATCAAGTTTGGTAAGACTCAGATTGGGAAACAACCGTTTGAATGGGACAATCCCATCTTCATCTTTTGGGAGCCTTCAAAACTTGACCTATTTGGAATTGGACAACAATAGTTTGGGTGGTCCAATACCCCCTGAATTGGGATTCTGTAACAGTTTGGCACTGTTGAATCTTGCTATGAATCAACTCACTGGTCTTTTGCCAGTTGAATTGGGTAATCTCAGCCACCTTCAGGAACTGAAACTTCAAGCCAACAATTTGGATGGCGTAATACCAGAAGCTCTGTCGCAATTGACCAGATTGGAAGTGCTGGATATATCCAACAACAGCTTTACCGGGAGAATTCCAGACTCTCTCGTTTTTATGGGAAACTTGACCAAGCTGGTGCTTTCCAATAACCTGCTCTCTAGATCGATTCCACATTTCCCTCCACGTGTTTCGGTTGACACAGCCGGAAACACGGATCTTGTGCACCCCACAAAGCCGAGCCCAACTGTGCACCCTACAAAACCGAGCCCATGGCCAACTCAAAAGACGAAAAAGACTCTCTCTGGCCTTCTTGTTGCAGTCATTGGTGCTGGTAACCTTTTTGTTATTTCCATAGGAGCCTTCGTTGTTCTATCGATTTACAAGAAGGATGCTGAGGTCCAATCCGACGAACACATTTCTCAGCCTCAGGTCGCTCCGGGAAATATTTTGACCCCAAATAACGTTCACAGATCCAACATTGATGGTAAGTATAGGAATTTTTTCTACATTACTCTACTAGGCGCATGGTTATTCTTCATTTTGTTTTGCTATTTCTGCAACCCTTATCCAGACCCCGCAATGACGGGAGCCACGTGCACTAGGTTTGGCTAATCGTAATTTATATGTGTTGGTTAGGTAACGATGACTTAAACATGTTATAGTAGAGATCTAATGAGTATTTGGGGTCGTGTACATGTTTGACTAAGTATTGGAGTGAAAATAAATTGTCAACTATCGGGAGACAAATTATGAATTAATTGTTAGATGTGTTTTCAATTGGCATAATAAGTTGCAAAAGTACTTATATATGCTCCTTTCTCTTGGGGAATAGAAAAAAGGATCAACAACACAAAAGGTAGGAGAGAAAAAGGAGAAGAAATTCAAGAAGCAGCAGAAGTTTTTTTTTTTCTCTTCTCTACCATTAACCATGTCTAACTAAGCTCCAATTAGGCTAAATGTGAAGCCCTAGTCAAATAATGTTTGATCTAACTTTCTCATATTTCTTTTGTCTTAGGGTCTGTTTGATTAGCGAGAAAAATATAATGATAATAGAAAATGATAAAAAATGATGTAAAAGAAAAGAAAAAGGAAATGTATTTTTTTCCCCGCACCCGTTTGATTAGGACAAAAGTTTTGTAGGAAAATAGTAGAGAAAATAGGAGGCGGGAAGAAAATAAAAATCAGAGGGAATAAAGTTACCCTAAATAGTTGAGAAAATGTGGAGGGAAAAGGGTAAATCAGAAAGTCGAGCAATTTTTTTTTGAATTTCACAAGAAAATAAAATTCCCTGCACATTTTATAAGAAAAAAAGGTAAACTCTCTAGCTTTGGAGTGTTGTGTGGGAAAGTTATATTATTTTTTTCTTTCTTGTATTCTACCATTATCTTACTAATCAAGCAGACCCTTAGTGATCTAATGACTATGCTCCTCTTGTTTTAATTTTCTCCCTGGCAAATAAAGTAAAGAGAACAATGATAATTACTCTTGTCGTTGCTCTCCTTAGCACATATTTCCTTTCCTTGCTAGGGCTTCTTGTGTGCTTTTGTTTCCGTAAGACCCAAAAAATCCAAAGTGAGGTAAGGGCAACGAGTCATGGGGATATTTTCTCCATATGGAATTACGATGGAAAAATTGCATATGAAGACATCATCAAAGCAACAAATGACTTCGACATTAGATATTGCATTGGAACAGGCGGATATGGCAGTGTCTATAGAGTTCAATTGCCAAGTGGCAAAGTAGTTGCCTTGAAGAAACTTCATCGATTGGAAGGAGAAGACCCTACTTTCGACCATTGTTTTAGGAATGAGGTCCAAGTGTTGACTAATGTACGACACAGAAACATCGTGAAGCTTTACGGATTTTGTTTGCACAATAAATGCATGTTCTTGGTGTACGAGTACATGGAAAAAGGAAGCTTATTTTGTGCATTGAGATTTGATGTCGAAGCTTCTGAAATTGGATGGACTCAAAGGGTAAAAATCATTGAAGCAATGGCACATGCTTTATCCTACTTGCATCACGATTGCACCCCGCCAATTGTTCATCGGGACATATCGAGCAACAACATTCTATTGAACTCTCAACAAGAGGCTTTTGTCGCTGACTTCGGAATTGCCCGACTGTTGCATCCCGATTCATCAAACCGAACCATTATTGCAGGCACTTACGGATATATTGCACCAGGTACAGGTACTGCCTTTGTTTTGTCAAAGCAAAAATCTATAGTTATTTTGAAATCCATCTTTGTGTATGTGCAGAACTTGCCTATACCATGGTTGTGACTAAAAAGTGCGATGTTTATAGCTTTGGAGTCGTGGCACTCGAAACGATAATGGGAAGGCATCCGGGAGACCTCCTACCGTCCTTGATGTCGCCTCCTAGCAAAAACATGATGATAACCGATGTTCTAGATCCGCGCCTTCTACCTCCAACTAATCCAATAGTTGCGGGGAACATTGTTCTAGTTGCTACAATGGCATTCACATGTTTACATCCTGAGCCCAGGTTTCGACCATCAATGTTGCGAGTGTCTCAAGAGTTAATTTCTCGTAGGAAGGCTCTAGCTGCACCCCTTTGTACAGTATCACTGTGGGATCTTTGGAATCGGAAAATGGACTTTGTCCACCAACCAAATGAGCAAGTGACCAATGCCCAAGTTTGACAAGAGTTTCACATCCTTTTCAGGCCATAATGTTATGACCGTTATGAATGTATATTAAGAGAAGGACCAGTCCATTCCTGGTTTGTTGCAGTGAACCAAACACTGCCTTGTGGTTTATGGTGTTGTTAAAATGTGGACTATGGGGATGAGAATACACACACATACGTAACCACACGCCTTGTGCGGTAATTTAATAACCCTAAGCGACACTGTGTTTTTTTATGTTTGCATTTAAATAGTAGCTATGTAGGTAAACACTTAATTTGTTTGAATATGATCTTGTGTGAAAGCCATGGCAATTGGTAAGCACTTGGCCATCCATCCTCTTATTTGTGAAGTGAATGTCCTTGGCAGTTGTATCGCTAAGGTGATGCACACATTATGTCCTCACCTTCTTTGACTCATGCATTTCCTTTGCCCATTGAGCAGTTAATAGTGGATTTCATTTAAGCCTGCAGCCTTGATATGGAAGGTCAATTCTCAAGGTACTTAAATATCTGAAAGCTCTCCAAAAGAATTTTTCATGTGTTCATAGGTGTTCCCTTTCCCTTTGGAACCGCTATATCTTATTTCCTGTCCAACTCTTGTCGTCTTTTGCGTGTATCTCTAAGTTTTCATTATCAGTGCAGCTAATTAAAGCATTGCAAATTAGAAGATCAAGCTCTGATTTTTTTTTTTTATAGCATTAGTATCATGGATTTGAGATTCGTTAATGAACTACTTGACCAAGATGAAAACATGCAGATTATTGGACTTTTGATTTGGGGCCACCAAGTGTTTGATAGATTGACTGAATGACAATATTAGTTAAGTATAATTAAGGGGCAAAAATTCAATTCCGTTTAATTGTTTTATACTTCACACTGACGCAGTTAAGATTTGTGAAAAGCTAAGATGCGAATATCACCATTACTTTCCATTTTGAGATTTGGAGGAAATTTGATGAATGCTTTACTGTATTGGCACCGGTTGCGATATATGTGACTCTATCGCCATCATAAACCATCATCTTGGTGCTCATGTTTAAACTACTTATGCCAGACCTAATTGTGCTCTCGCTTGTGTATAATCGATTGATTAGAGAATTCCTAATTGTCTTCTTGCACATGTTTAGCCTAGAATTCCTATAGTGTATCATGATTTAGGATTGATTAAGAGTCTGGTTCTTAAAATTTCAGTCCTACTTGCTTTGTCGTTGGCATGTGTATGAATGGTTGTTGATGATCACCATTGAAGGCTGTAACTAGTATGTGCAAATTTTTATTTATTTTTTTGTCATTCGTTAATCCTAATCTAGTCTATCTTAGGGGATTTTGGAAGGGGATGAGTGCTTACGCTACCCATTATTGAAAGAGAGAGACTTTAAATTCATAACACTTGCTTCAGAGGAAAGAACCAATGAGCTGACATTTTTTGTTTTTTGTTGATACAACCAATGACCCTAGTTTGACTCACTGTTCTTTGGTAAAGAATTAGTGGCCAATATTATGGAAGCCCTTTGAAATTTTATTGGAGTTTTATATTAAAATTTTGTGAAACATGACACCCATGTTTTACGTTTAGGGAATGAATAGTTATGTAAAATTCACTGATATTGCTTACACCCATGTGTGTGATGAATGTTTCAGTTGTATATGCTTTGTCGTAGGCGTGTTTTTTGAGTGATTGTTGATTGATCACCAATTTATTTTTTTAAATGGTGAAAAAGAAATTTATTAATCCCCATTTTGTTTGTCTCCATTTTTTTGATGTCCCAAATTGTTTGCCCATTTTACGAAATCAAAGTACAAATTTCTCTGAGTTCCTCTTCTACCCTTCTTTTTTTTCAAAAATAAAAAGGGGAAGTCCAATTTGAGGACATTTCTAGGAAAGTTTGAAATTTGGAAGTGCAATGATTTTGTTCTTCATTAAATTGGATTTTTTCAAAATGGATACCTGTTACCAAGTCAGATCTTTTGCGCTGAAAAAGTGAGTCCAGTCACGCACACCACCACCCATCTTCCTACTTCTTTCCTCAGTTCCTCTTTGGTCTCTGCCAGACCGGACCCGGGAATCCTGCCGGGCGGATTTAACTTTTCCTCGAAAAAGTTTTATTTGAATTCAAACCGTTAAAAACACTCACGGACCACTATGATATGCCCTACAGGACACCCTGCACTATAGGGTTTCCGGTTCCGTCTCTGCGTTCCTCCTCTCTGTCTTTATTTAAACAATTGAACCTTATGTATTTAACAAAGTTTTAATTTCTTACTGGTAATAAATGATTCTTACCGGTCATAATTAAAAATCATATGTCAACCATTAATTGTCAAGATCGATGGCCCTTGTGCGCCCTATAGGGTGCCTTGCAGAGCTATGCATTACAGGATTTTCCAATCCAATTAAGTATATGTGGTTGCGCAGGAACACTTGGACCTGTAATGCAATATGGGGGTGTGGTTGGCAATTCAAGTTGTCAATCCCTACGTATCAGATTTTAAACAATATCTTACGAGTAATACATGTAGGATATTGTTTACTGTTTAAAATTTGGACCGTCAAAACACTTTTGGATGGCTCAAATAATGCACCACTACACTACACTACAGGGTCCTTGATTCGGGTTGCATAGTGAACATAAATTTTAAGATGAATACTCCTCTATTTAATATTTATTAGTCATGATACCAGCAAATCTAGATTTTGAGCCTTCAAAACAAAATACTCATCGACGTGACTTAGCCAGAGTTTAGAAATGTGTCATCGCCCCATTCTTATCATTAAACCCTATATAATAATACTCTCTCTATATAATATGAATACTTGTCAAAAATATCTATAATATGAATCCCTACCTTTTTCTTAATTGACGAATTAAATCACTGATCTATCTGTTGATGATAATGATTAATGAAGGATGATTAATTTAATAAATGCGCGCAGATAACAGGGGTAGGAACGGTCCTGATGCTGCCATTTATCGGAAGCCTGTCCGATGTGTATGGACGCAAGCAAAGCATTACTCACTCCCCGTAGCCCAAAATCCCACAAAATCCTTTTTTTTTTCCTTTGCCCAAAGAAATTTAAGCCCGCCCGGTTTTTGGCCAGCTCGTTGCCCCGCCTGGTGGCCCAATGGGTTTTTGGCCCGCTAGCCCGTCAATTGGGCTGGCCCGTGGACCAGACTTAGGCTTCAATTTATAGTAAGTAACCCGGCCCGCCCAGCTAGCAAAAAAGTAAAAGTCCGATCGGCCTGACCTGTGGGCGGGCTTGATTAGTGACTTGGCGGGCTGGGCCGGCCCAATGATGACCCTTAATCTCCATTATTCCAATGGGTATGTATTGTAATATTGCTCCATTTTGCTTTCTTTCTTTTCTTTTCTTTTTTGCTTTGGAATATTCGTGAGTGCGACTTTAGACCTACTCCAATTAATTAAAAAGTAAAATGCGTATACCAAGTTGCAACATTCAACATACTTTCTTACCGACACACAAAAAAAAAAGACCTGCAACATACTTTATCTGGACCTGGGGCTCTGCTCTAAATACTGTAAATACGAGAGCATTCTAAGCCAAAAAATATGATCTAAACCGCTCACTATATAGAGCTTGATGAGTAAAATAAATCCGGAAAAAAATCAACTCGATCGGATATTGATAACTCAATGAACAAATCATATTTTTCGGCAGCTGTAAATGTCCAAAAAAAATACCAACTATTTTCAAGTGTGGTTCGTTCATTTAGTTTTCAGATAGTTATAATTGTCCAAAAATATGATTCATTCACTTGGTTACCGATATTCCAACAATTGAATTTTTACAAATTTGTTCCACACGTCAAACTCTGTATAGTGAACAATTTGGCTCATATTTTTTAGAACAATGCTACTCACACAGCAATTTGGCAACGTTTACACTACCCATTATTGAAAGAGAGAGACTTTAAATTCGTACCACCCGCTTCGGAGGAAAGAACCAATTATCCTGGCATTTTTTGTTTTTTATTGATACAGCCAATGACTCCGGCTTGACTCACTATTCTTTGGTAAAGAATTAGTGGCCAATATTAAGGAAGCCCTTTGAAATTTTATTGGAGTTTTATATTAAAATTTTGTGAAACATTACACCAATGTTTTACGTTTAAGGAACGAATAGTTATGTACAATTCACTGATATTGCTCACACCCATGTGTATGATGAACGTTTGAGTTGTGCATGCTTTGTTGCAGGCACGTTTTTTGAGTGATTGTTGATTGATCACCGTTTTGTTTGTCCCCAACTTTTTGATGTCCCAAATTATTTGTCCATTTTACAAAATCAAATAAGTACAAATTAAATTTCTATGAGTTTCCTCTTCTTCCCTTCTTTCAAAAATAAAAAGGGGAAGTCCAATTTGAGGAGGACATTTTTACGAAAGTTTGGAATTTAGAAGTGCAACGATTATGTTTCTCTATTAGATTGAATTTTTCAAAATGGACCAAAACAATTACTACGGAAGTCAAAAGCCAAAAGCAAAGAGCCAACAATCCCTTCCTAAAGGGGACGAAAAAATACCTGTTACCAAGTCAGATCTTTGGAGCTGAAAAACTGAGTCCAGTCACGCACACCACCACCCATCTTCCACCTTCTTTCCTCAGTTCCTCTTTAGTCTCTGCCGGACCCGACCCGGAAATACTGTAGGGCGGATTTAACATTTTTCTGAAAAAGTTTCATTTGAATCAGAACCGTTGAAAACACTCACGGACGGCAGTAATATGCCTTGCAGAACACCCTACACTACAGGGTTTTCGATTCCGTCTCTGCCTCCCTCCTCTCTGTCTTTATTTAAACAATTGAACCTAACGGAGTACTTAACAGAGTTTTAATTTCATTGGCCACGTGCTCGTGTCCTTAAAAAATACAAAGATTGCTGCAAGTTCAGGATTCTCTGCACCCACAACCCAAAATGAGAAGGTATTTTACACTTCTTTTCTCTCCAGTTACTTGTAGACACCCCATTCTGGACTGTCTGGATTAGTCCTTTTACTTTCTTTGTCGCCCCGATGATGATGAACGGTCGAGAACATTGTGGGTCGATGGAAGGATTTGAGCTTTGAGCGTTGAACTCTCTCCCCTTCCAAAACCCATTTCAAAATCCCTCAAAGCCAGAGCAAGAAAAAAGCCCCAGCAAAACCCTACTTGCATACGCCAGGTTCCACTTGGCGTGCGCCAGTCATTTGCCACGTGTCAGTCATCGACCGTTGACTTAATTATTCATGGCGCACGCCAATCCAGACCTGGCGCACGCCAGTCAAACCCAGTCAAACCGTTACTATTCAACCACGTGCTCGGGACTTTTGTGGCCACCATGACGTCGTCCACAGTCCCTGATGATTACGATTTCGGCTGGCCGGCTCCCCCTCTCTCCTACACCACCTTTCAACCCAAGTCCCATGCATTTAATGCATGGGGACTCCTCTCTTAACCCAACCAAACCCTTAACCCAACTGGTCAGCCCCTTTCCTCAGTCCATTCTCCCCTATAAATACCCCCCTTGCATTCATTTGCAAGGGGTTAGCACCATTAAGAGTCCAAGCTCTTTTCTCTCCTCTCTCTCTTGTTCTTACTTCTCCATTGAAGGAGTGAGAGATATAGAAGCATCCCATACCCTACATTACTGATCAGTCATCATCCAACCTCCATCTTCAACCTTCAAAGCTCAAACCACCTCCCATCCCTTGCACCAAAGGTATACCACCTTTGCGTGGCTTTCTGTTTTCAACCTCTGAGGGGAACCAGAAGGGTTCTGGCTAGTAGCTGATACTAGTCCAGACCCCTCTCTGGTAGAATAAACCAATCGTAAAGGACTACACATGGCGCACGCCAGCCCTACCAAGCCGTACGCCACCTTTGGTTGTATGTGCACGGTTGGCGTGGGGATCATGGAAAGTCCATTATTTGCTTGTTTCCTTTCTGTCATCACCTTATTGCATGCTAAAAACCAGATTCCAGCTTTCCATATTTAGGGCTGTATAGGTGTAGCCTTTCGATACTTGTTTTCGTTTGCTTTGAAAGGCCCCTGGGATCTTTCTGGTCATGTTCCAGAGCCCAGATGATGTAAAGCCAAACACTGGACAACAGGCACACGTGGCGTACGGCTCCTTCGAGGTGGCGTACGGCAAGTAAGCTAAGGTCCAGTGCCTGGCCCTTGCATCAGAGTTCCATCTTGGCCTCCTGTCATTCCCCCACTCTGTTTATGGGGATTTCCGTTTCTTTTCTTGGCTCGTAGCCATTTTATCTGCCTGTAACCTGTATATATTGCCTTATAAACTGCGTGGTTTGTCCTGGGTGTGCACTGGTCCATTCCAGAGCCCAGAGGATTGAGAGTAGGAGCTGTGAGAAATCAATAGGGTAGTGTACGCCAGCTTTGAGGTGGCGTGCGCAGGGTGTGTTGGCGTGCAATGGCTTGGCCTTTGCGTGCCAGTATGTCGCCTGCTCACGCACCCGACGGGCAGCGTACATCATCCCGTTGAGTTTCTGGCAGCGCTTGTTCCCAATCTATGTTCTTACATTTAATTCAATTCAAGCAAGCAAATCATCATCCATAAGCATTTTGTCATATAAACTGCAACTTGTTATAGCTTTAATCCCTATTAACTGTTCCCCCGCCCTAATTGGCTAAAATTGGTTGAATGAGAGAAAAATGCAAATGTTTTGATAAAATGCCTGAGTAGAGACCGATCTCCGGATTGGGCGAGAGGGGTGCCATAAAACCCTTCCCCTCTCGTAACCTGGCTCCCGAACCTCAGATATCAAAGGTGACGACGGACCAGTCTACGCCTTTTCAAATCAAATCAAACACTTTTTCAAAATCAAAGTAAAACGTAGCAAACGTTCTCGAGTTCGGTTCCTTGGGTATTCTTCCGCTAAAACCCGAGTGGCGACTCTGAATCGAAGCGTTTCGCCGCGCTATTTTCCAAATGGGCCACCCCCCGAGCAATATCTATTCCAAACCAAAATCGGGCGATTTTCCGGGGCGTGTGTCCACAGTGGCGACTCTGCTTGGGATCATTTAGTTTCAAGGCTCCGGCACAGTGCTGCTTACGCCACCTCAGGTTATGGTATCACGCCATCTGCGTCGAGTTGTTCCGACCTCCAAAGTTGAAACTTCGATAAAGGAGCGGTCAAAAGGCTTAGGTTGTTTTGACATCCTTTAGTATCCATCGACCCAAATGAGGATACACCATCGAAAAAGAAATCCGAGGATTCTATGGCAGCGTCCTAACAGCATGAGTTGGACTCCCTCTAGTGTTAGAGTCTAGGAGGACACCGACGACGTTGGCATGTTCACATTTTCTTTCAATTCCTTTCAAAAATAAACTGTTGCAGGCTGTCATTGAGCCCATTTATTTTGTTGTTTAGCTGAGCCATGGGGAGCATCGAAATCAAGAGCCAAACCTGCTTGGGAACGTCCGTCGGGTCTGTTTGAGGGTCTGTTTGGGGAAGTGTTTTTCTGCTCGTCACAACGGAAGCTCAGCTCTGCGTTCTGTCCAAGGAGGATTCGCCGCCAACCACTCCGCACGAATCTCCTCCGTCCTCTCCATCTCCACCCGTATCTCCGAAACCGATCAAGACAGAAACCCTAGACATGGCAGATATTCCTCCACCGAATCTCGCAACCCTCTTAGCCGATCTTCAGCACAACCTCGCCATCATGCAACAAAGAGCTGACCAGGCCGATACCGCCATGGCTAATCTGCAGGCTCTTATCAATGAAAGAGTCCCAGTCGCAAGGATAGAAGGCGACCGGGAAGGGCGCGAAAACCCAGCTGGGGATGACATCCCGGCCGAACAACCCGCTGCGAATCCCGAGATGGCTGCCCTGATCGCCAAAATGGCTAAGCTGGAAGAATCAGTTGCCAATCCGAAAGAATCAGCGCCGGAGGGTTGGACATGGACCGTCTCTGCCCCTTTCCGAATGCACGGCTCCCGGAAAGGTTCAAAATGCCCGACTTTACAAAGTTCGACGGGACAGGCGATTCGAAGACACACCTGCTGGCTTATCACGGTGCAATGAAACTGCATGGGGTCGAAGAGGAGGCAATGGCCCAATTGTTTCCTCAAACTCTGGCTGGCCCAGCTTTCCAATGGTTCTTGTCTCTCGACGTTTCCAAGCGCAAAACATGGGAAGATATTGGTGCGGCCTTCTTCGCCCAGTACAGCTACAACTCCCAACTCAAAATGACCACCCGAGAGTTGGAATCCACCAAGATGAATCCGAAAGAGTCCTTTGCGGATTTTATCAAGCGTTGGAGGACCAAGGCTGCAGTTATGACCGATCGGCCGAGTGAGAAGGACCAGATCCGTATTATCTCCCGTAATCTATTGCCCGACTTTGCTAAAAATCTGGTGCTTGTCCAAGGGGCCGATTGGGATACTTTCTTTGAATCCGGCCTTGCCATCGAAGAAGCTCTCCAAACTGGGGTTTTGCCGCGCAGCGACCCCCCTTCCTCCTCCTCGGGATCCAAAGCCAAAACTCGCGCTTACTCAGGGAGCAGCGCTGCTCTGTTCGGCAATAACAGTTATGCCAATGCCACGACTGCCGGAAACAGTAATACTCAAGACTCCAACCACATTGCCGATGTCAACCAGGTCCAAGCCCCTCCAAAGCACCGAAACCGTAACCAGCCCCGGAACTTCACCAAATTTGAAGCTCCGCTCTCTCAAGTGCTAGAAAGGTTGGCCAAATCCGGTCACCTCAAACCGATGGATCCAACTCCACTGCCCCAAAATCTATCCCCCAGCCACAATCCGAATGTCTTCTGCGCCTATCACCAAATGCCCGGCCATCACACCGATTCCTGCTATCGCCTCCGCCATGCGATTCAGGATTTGGTGGACAACGGCACTCTCCCAACCCCTCCTAAGCCTAACGTCATCACCAACTCCATGCCGCAGCACAACGGCCACCCTCAAATCAACCAGATCAGCCTTACCTCCACTATAATCCAACCTAGCTCCACCATATTCAACCCCACTGACCATATAGCCCAGAACATCACCCGAAACCCGTTGTGACCATCCCGGCAGAATTCAGTGTCAACATGCTGGCAGTTGGCTGGGATATGGAGGACAAAGCAAGGGAATGGGCAGAACTTGCTAACGACTGGAACGAGCAATACTTCTTGGGATTCCCTCAGGCACCAGTTGTCGATCAAGCTCAGTTGGACCAATGGGAGGAGGATTGGAACGCGGCAAGGACGGATCCGCTCGACGGCCTGTCACTATTTATGCTTTTCTACCAGCCTGAGCCCGCTGCAGCCGAAACTGAGGAGGAATACGTGTGGGACCCGGAGTCCGTTGCTGCTCAATTGGCCTGGAATCAGAACTTCCACATGGAAAAGGGGGACGATGATCAGAATTTAGGCGAACAGTTCTTGGATTGCTACAGCCAAGAAGAAATCATCCCTGATGTGCGCCGACAGCTGGGGGAAGCATGGCCATTATTCGACTCCATCTCCAATGCTGTACATGCAGGCGACCCGACCGCCGACATTGTGCCTGCAGGAATGCCGCGTCCGTTAGTGCATCCTAGGGATGATTGCTCTATTATGGTATTGAATGCACCGCCCGATAACCTGTGGGATGTTGATGAGATTGTCGACCTTAGCCCACTGCCTGCTGATTTCTGGGACGTCAATGAAGTGGTCGACGTTCAGGTCGGGAATGAAATCTAGACCGTCGATACTGCTTTGGTGGACGGAGGCCTTTGGGATGTACCATTCGTCACTAATCCGGGGATACCATTTGAGGAAGCTGCCGCACAGGATCCGGCCCCGTGGGAAGGACAAGTCATGAATGATCTGGAATGGGTTATGGCTTCGGAGCAGGTTGCATCGATCGACAAGGGGAAACGCAAGCTAGAGGAAGTGCCCGCTGATTTCTGGGATTTTGTGGACACATCGCCTTGGTGGGAGGTCGCTAACGTCACTAGGAGCGGCCGAGTCTTCCAACCACCCAATCTTTCGGCTGGAAGCTCGTCCAACCCCAGTAACGATCAAAGACCCACTATTCCCTCCGCACAAAAGAACACTCCGGCCATTCCTAGCGGGGTACCTGAAGAGGATGCTATCTTGAAACAGCTGGAAAGGATTCCCGCCGCCGTCTCCGTCTGGGGTCTGATATCATCGTCAAAGGAGCATCGAGAGAGGCTGTCTGCAGCGCTGGCTCGTCTTACTGTACCAACGGACATCACCGCGGAGGCCATGGTTGCCCTGGTTTTGCCTTTGCTTTCCAAGCATTCCGTCACTTTCACCGAAAAGGATCTGCCTGTCGATGGAACTGCTCACAACCGCCCATTGCACATTACTCTCAAGTGCAGGGGACATTGGATTCCAACCGTGTTAATCGATAACGGATCTGCAATCAACGTCTGCCCGATGAGGGTTGCTTACCGTCTGGGGCTCACGAAGGCTGACCTCACGCCTTCCAATCTGGCAGTCAAGGCCTATGACAATACGCGACGTGTAGTCGAAGGGACTCTCATGCTGAAGCTTGATGCCGAGGGTTTCGAAATGGACGTAGAATTCCATGTGATTGACATCCCTGCCACCTTCAACCTGCTACTGGGGAGGCCGTGGCTGCATAGGGCGGACATCATGGCTGTACCGTCGACTCTCCACCAGAAGGTCATGCTGGGGCTTCCTACCGGGACTCTAACCATCTGCGGAGACTCTGGGATCCGCCCACTCAAGGACGATGGGACGCCTGTTTTGGGGATCATGCACGGAGAAGAAGACTCAGATTTTGGAGGATTTGCTTTCGACACTTCTGGCTCAGTCCTGTCCATTGTCATGGACGACGACTTCATAATCAGCTCTACTGCCCTCGAAATCATGAGGAAGATGTCGTTCATGCCTGGCTTAGGGCTCGGGATCAACCAGCAGGGGATCGCTGAGTTCCCTGTCTTTCCCTTTACTGAAGGCCGCTTTGGCCTGGGATACACTCCCCTGTAGACACCCCAATCTGATTGCTCAATCATTTTGTCTATCTTCAGTTTGTTTCTTTTCAGTTTCTTGTTCCCCCAATGATGAATCAGGTCGAGAACAGTTTTGATTGGAATGGTTTTGAGTTTGGTATATGCGGAACCCGTCCCTTAACCCCAGAACCATTTGAGCCCAGCTTTGACTATGGGTTTGACCTTCGCGCGATGCTCTGAGACACTCGCGCGATGCTTCTCTTGCCAGGTGGTGGTCAAAGTCAAACTTTGACTGATTGACCATCGCGGGGAAGTTAGAACCCTCGCGCGACGGTTCCACTCCATCGCGCGATGGTTGACACCTGTCATATCCAGCTGGATTTTGTGATGATGAAGCGCCTGCAGGGCCATGTGACCCCGTTCCATCAGCTGAACGGCGTTTGCTCGGCCATCCTTGCACCACCTAAACCCCCACTCTCCCATCAACTTAAACCCCACTCCTCTACCAAGGGATTGCTGCCAGCATTGTTGGCTGGCTGCCTAGCCATGTTTGACACCAACAAGCTCCCTCTTTTCCTATAAAAACCCCCCCCTTTGTTCTACTTTCAAAGGGTTACCAAAAAATCTAAAAGGAAAGAATAAGAGTCACAATCTTGATCTTCCCTCTCAATCAAAAAACTACTATCACTTCCTCCCTTGTCAAAGGCATACCACCTCACTCAAACCACTCTCAAGCAAAGGTATAACTTTTAGCCTTTACTGTCTTGATCCCTGAGGGGGGTGGACAGGGTCAGGACTGGTAATTAATATCAGCTTCTGACCCCAAAGCCAGCAAATTTACAAGATGCTGTGAACATGAGAACCCACGCGCGACGAACCCACATCATCGCGCGACGCTTCTAGCTCGTGTGATATGGTTCTCGTGGGGATGGGTCTCTTGTTCTGATCCAGTTTATGTGATTTCATATGTCCATGTTTAATCATATTTGATATCTCACTGTCTTGCATGTTAAAATCAGTAGATTAGTGTATTTTGTTTTCCTGGTTCATGTTGGAATGCCCCTGGGTAGCTTCTGAATATGTCTCAGAGCCCAGGCATGCAAAGCAATTCCTGGATGTCCAGTCAGAACAATCGCGCGATGATATGACTCCATCGCGCGATGGTTTGATCATTTCCAGTGATTGCCCTTGTATGGGCAGCTAGGCCTTTGGTCTCTGTTTTTATCACCCTCACTGTTTAAGGGTTGTGTGTTATTCTTACTCAATCAGATTGTAATAAGTAGTTATTTCCAGCATACATAAACTGCTTGGTTTGTCCTGGGTGTGCACTGGTCCTTCCAGAGCCCAGAAGGAGATAAAATTGAATCTGTAAAAGGATGTTGACACTCGCGCGAGGGTATGGGTGTGTCGCGCGATGGTGTGACTTGCATGCTCCCATTTTCTGCATGCAAGTTGATCACTGTTCGTGATAAATTCATACCCTGCACTGTTTTGGCATCCCGAAAGCAGTTTTCAGTTTTATCTCATTTGTTTCATCCATGCATGCTATCTACCATACCTTGCAAAATGTGTTACAGTTTTAAAATCCCCGATTAACTGTTCCCCCGCCCTAAATTGGCTAAAAAATGATTAATTAAACAGAATCGCAAAACAAACATTTTTCGCAAA
The DNA here is from genome assembly GCA_014282245.1 of Rhododendron simsii. Classification (NCBI taxonomy): domain Eukaryota; kingdom Viridiplantae; phylum Streptophyta; class Magnoliopsida; order Ericales; family Ericaceae; genus Rhododendron; species Rhododendron simsii. The sequence continues at coordinate 13,152 of WJXA01000166.1, read as the reverse complement.
TGCCTAAGTAGAGACCGATCTCCGGATTGGGCGAGAGGGGTGCCATAAAACCCTTCCCCTCTCGTAACCTGGCTCCCGAACCCAGATATGGTTATGACAGACTGGTTCCTTAACTTTTTCAAATCAAACAGCGCGGCAAGTGCTTCGAAATACGGTTCCTTGGGTATCGGACCTTCAAACCCAAGTGGCGACTCTGTATTTTTCGCGAGCGCTTGACGTCCAGCTTCATAAAAAGCGCTCCCGCGAACCGGCAGCATCTCTCCTTTCTCAAAAAAGGGTGGGGAACGGAATCCCTTTCCCTCGGAGGAGAGAGAAAGAGTCGGGGCAATTCGCATTGCCCACAGTGGCGACTCTGCTGGGGATCGAACCAATATTGATCTATATTTAGATTTTAATACGCTCGAGAACAATCCCACGAAAGTCTGTCAAAATAGTGAGCTTCGCGCTGCTAAAGAAAGGGTTGGTGATTTAACAGGACCTCGTGTCCGGCCATCCAATCTGGGACTTTTCCGATTGTTCTCCTACGTAGTTTCTTCTAAATATTGATTAAATAAAGAGAGCCAAATTTGAAAAGGGATTTGCGAATTTGCGATTCTGTTCCATTAATCAACTTTTTAGCATTCTCATTTGCATCGATGTGGGATAAGCCTCGTTGGATCGTTTTGGCAATCCGGCACGGTTTACCGGAGCCCGGGGACCCCGAATGACTAACAACCTTCGACGATGATGAGTCATTCTACCGTTCGACTGTTGCTCTGCGGTTACGCGGGCAGCGGGAGGTATATCTTGGCTCTAGTCCGAGGAACCTGATTCAAGCCAAAACCAGCCTTTGCATATACAAAGCACTAGCACTCTCCAAATTAGGACAGGTACCTACAGGGTAGGATTACTTGCATCTAACCCCCTATACTGTCAACGTGTTACTGCTTTCCCTATCGCATGCACTGTTCATACATGCATACCGTTTTGCGTAGAGGCATGTTTAGGGCGGCTCCTAGGTTCTCTCTCCTTCAAGTCTGTCTTATGTTTATTAGGACCTTACCATGGCCCGATGAGGAGTCATGCATCTCAATGGTGCACATTGTCAATTCTCAAGTTCCTTGAATCAATTAAACCTTGGGAAATCAAGACCTTCTAAAGCTTTTGGCTAAATTACCTAATCGAAGTTTCAAACAGAAAACGAGGAACAAAACGGGAAAGATACCGCGATGCTTACACCATTTTGGTTATCATGCGAAGCATGTACACCATTTCGGTTACGGCACTGTGCTGCCTATGCCTCCCCGGTTATAGCATCGTGCCTATCTACACCAAGTTGTTCCGAGTTCAAAAGTTGAAACTTTCGAAGCGGAATAAACCAAAATCTTTAGACTACTTTGACATCCCTTTGCTTAATTGATACAAAAAGGATACACCATGAAAAGATTTCTGAGGATCACTGGTAATGTCCAAACGTCATAAGACAGACTTGTCTGCTAGTACTAGAGTCTAAGGGTGACACTGACGACGGTGACTGTGTTTTCGCTTTAGTCTTTTATTTAGATTAAAGTTTCTGCAGGGCCCTTATTAGCCTTTTCTCCCTTTCTGCAAGCAAAGGTTCTGAATCATTGCACCGCCAAGGAAAGTATTGAGGCAAAAAACCAAACCCACTTGGGAACGTCTGCACCGGAATCCGATTCAGAGGCTAATCAGATTGCAAGCCCAGTCAGTCACAACGGAAGACTCCCCGCGTTCTCTGCTTGCTACCCTGCAGTCCGCATCTTCTCCGGTCCTTGAAGAAACAGACTCTCCGGAATCTCCTACCCCCTCCTCTGCATCAAGTACTTCTGGGCCAACGGTCATGGCGGATCAACCACAACCACTCTCTTTGGAAACCATGCTTATGAACATCCAGGCTAGTATCGCTGTTATACAACAAAGGGCTGCTCAGACGGATGCTAACATGACCCGCTTGAATGACCTCTTTAACACTCGTCTTCCTCCAACTGTTCAAGAGGAGGGCGAGGCCGAAGAGGATGTGCACGAGCAACCCATCATGGTCGAAGATCCGGACCATCCAGGGCGTCTGGTCGCCTTGGTCAACACTCAGGGCACTCGGAATCCCATTCAGAATCCAGGCATCACTGCTGTTAGGACTGTTCAACACCCTGACATGACTGCTCTCGTCGCCAAGATGGCCAAGCTGGAAGAATCTGTTTCAAAGTCCGAAAAACTCAGTGCTGGAGGGATCGACTTGGACCGTCTCTGTCTTTATCCCAATGCCAAGCTTCCTGACAAGTTCAAAATGCCCGACATAGCCAAGTTCGATGGCACTGGCGATCCTAAAACCCATCTCTATGGTTACCATGCTGCCATGAAGCTCCTCTCTGTCGAGCCCGAAGCCATGTCTCAGCTGTTTCCTCAAACCCTCTCGGGTCCCGCTTTCCATTGGTTTCTGTCACTCGACATTGCCAAGCGAAGGACTTGGGAGGACATCGGGGCTGCGTTTATTTCGCAGTATAGCTACAACTCCCAGCTCAAGATGACTACTCGGGAGTTGGAATCCACCAAGATGGACGCTAAGGAATCCTTCGCGGATTTCGTCAAGAGATGGAGGGCCAAAACCGCTCAAATGACTGATCGCCCGAGCGAGAGAGATCAGCTCCGTATCATCTCCCGCAATCTCCAGCCAGACTATGCTAGGCACTTGGTCCTCGTTCAAGCATCCTCCAATTTTGACACCTTCTTCGACTCCGGTCTGGCCATCGAAGATGCATTGCAGAGTGGGATTCTATCAAAGGGAGAATCGTCCAATCCATCAAAATCGAAGCCTCGGGCATATTCTGGAAATACTAATGCACTGTTTGGGGGAGGGACTTACTCCAATACCGCAACCAGTGGTACCAATGCCTCTTCCTCGAAAGCTGCTAATCAAATTGCCGAGGTCCATCAGGTTCAAACTCCGCAGAACAACCGACCGCGTAACCAACCTCGTAGTTTCTCCGCTTTTGAAGCACCACTATCTTCGGTCATGGAGAAACTGATCCAATCAGGGCATCTGAAGCTCCTCGATCCAACTCCTCTACCTAAGAAGCCTTCTCCCAACTTCAAAGCCAATCTCTACTGTGCCTATCACCAAGGGCCCGGCCATCTTACCGATTCTTGCTTTCGCCTCCGACATGCGATTCAAGATCTCATAGATGAAGGGACTCTTCATGCTCCACCACCGGCACCTCAAAAACCCAACATCCTCGTCAATTCTATGCCAAACCACAGCAATGCTCCGCGCATTAACCAGATATCCATCGGCCTCACTGATATATCCCTCAGCTCCACTATATTCAACCCCACCAACCATATAACCTCAACGAATCAACCTAGGCCGATTGTGCCTATCCCCTCTCAGTCCGAGGCCGAGATTTCTTATATTCGCTCCGAGGAAGGACAGTCGTCCAATTTCAATGAGCCCTCTGCGCGTCTACAGAATGGAGCGTTTGTGTTCAACGCTTCTATTGGTGACCTATTCCACCAACCTGTGCCTGCTGTACAGCTCCACTCTGCCTCTACCATGGATAATCCGTACTTCAACATGACGGATCCGAGCTCCTCCCTAAGTCTGTTGGACCACTTCAGAGCTGCTATTCCCCCTCAACCAGAGCAACAACTTGACATGCAAGCTGTAGGGTGGGCTATAGCTGATAATGATGACTATGCCACTCCCATAATCAATGAATGGACGGAGCTGGAATTAGAAGGATTCCCACCTAATCCTGAAGACATTCCCTTTGACCACATCTGGTATGATGCTTGGATGGCCAATTACGAGGCAGCCATGATTGATCCTTTGGACGGATTCTCGTTGGACATGCTCTTTCAACAACCTCAGCCTGTTTTGCTTGAGGAGGAGTATTATTGGGACCCCGAGCCTGCTTGGCAATTTCCATTAGGATTTGACCCTAATCCTCTCCAGGGTTACGCTCTGCCCAGCCATGAAATCCAGTATTTAGAGGAGGATCTCACTCAGAATGAAACCCGCGTCCTAGGGGAATGTTTCTTCCCCTCCACTCTTGACAGGCTGGTTAACTCGGTGGCTGATCCCGAGTATGATCCTACGTTTTTCATCGTCGATGAAAGCCTTCCGCGCCCTGTTGTGCCTTCCCCTCCTGAAGAGGACTGCAGCATCATGGTTACGGACCTTGTGCCGCCAGCTGATCTTTGGGATGTCAATGATGTAGTCAACATCCAGGTTGGGTCCGAGGTTTGGACTGTCAATCGCTCCCTTGCTGATGGAGGGCTGTGGGATGTCCCTTTCGTCGCTAGTACAGAACCAATCCAAGAAGCTATAGCTGTTGGGGATCCGGACTTTTGGGATTCACTCTTGATCAAAGATCTGACTGAGGATTTGGGTTTGAACATGGAAGTGCCTGTGGCCCCTACGACCTCCGACAAGGGGAAACGCAAATTGGGAGAAGTCCCTGTTGATCTGTGGGACGATAGTCAAGACCCTCAAATGGTACCCTCTTTAGAGAACGTTCTTAATGTTACAAGAAGTGGGCGAGTCTTTCAGCCTGCTAATCTGCAAGCGGGAAGTTCGTCCAACTCTTCTAACCGGAAGAACGAACCTCCTATTTTCTCAAAGTCTGTACCATTTGAGGTACCAGTCAATGCCCCGAACGACGACATGATTCAAAAGCAACTGGAGCGGATTCCCGCTGCCATATCACTCTGGGGACTAATCTGTTCCTCCCGGGAGCATCGTCAGAAGTTCTGCCACACTCTCTCTCGTCTTGAGATCCGTCCGGACGTCACGCCTGAAGCGATGATTTCCCTTATCCTCCCACCTGCCTCTAAGCATACCGTGGTTTTCACCGATAAGGATCTGCCGCTTGAAGGAGTTGACCACAATCGACCCTTGCATATCACTGTCAAGTGCCGAGGACTTTGGGTTCCAACCGTTCTTATCGATAACGGCTCGGCAATCAATGTTTGCCCTTTGAGGGTGGCTCACCGTTTGGGACTAACTAAGAAGGACTTTGCACCTTCCAGCATGGCCGTTAAGGCATACGACAGCACACGTCGTCTAGTTGAAGGCACACTCGTGCTCACTCTCGATGCAGAGGGATTCAAAATGGATGTCGAGTTCCATGTGGTCGACATTCCGGCCTCGTTTAATCTCTTGCTAGGAAGGCCATGGCTTCACAGATCTGACATCATGGCTGTTCCATCCACTCTCCATCAGAAAGTCATGCTGGGACTTCCCACTGGGACTTTGATCATCTGCGGGGATTCAGGCATTCGCCCGCTCGAGGAGAACGGCACACCTGTTTTGGGTATCGCGCACGACAACGAAGACGTCGATCTCGCGGGATTCTCTTTTGATACTTCTGGCTCGGTCATGGCCATCAACGTGGATGGGGACTTCATCATAAGCTCTGTCGCTCTGGACATTATGAGAAGGATGTCCTATCTACCTGGCCTTGGCTTAGGACTTCCCCAACAAGGGATTCCGGAATTCCCTGCGTTTCCTTCCTGTGAGGGCCGCTTTGGTTTGGGATACTCTTCCTCAGCCAATGATGCCAAAAGAAGGAAACACACGTGTGGGCAATGCGAATTGCCCCGACTCTTTCTCTCTCCTCCGAGGGAAAGGGATTCCGTTCCCCACCCTTTTGAGAAAGGAGAGACGCTGCCGGTTCGCGGGAGCGCTTTTATGAAGCTGGACGTCAAGCGCTCGCGAAAAATACAGAGTCGCCACTCGGGTTTGAAGGTCCGACACCCAAGGAACCGTATTTCGAAGCACTTGCCGCGCTGTTTGATTTGAAAAAGTTAAGGAACCAGTCCGTCATAACCATATCTGGGTTCGGGAGCCAGGTTACGAGAGGGGAAGGGTTTTATGGCACCCCTCTCGCCCAATCCGGAGATCGGTCTCTACTTAGGCATTTGCGAAAATGTTTGTTTTGCGATTCTGTTTAATTAATCATTTTTTAACCAATTAGGGCGGGGGAACAGTTAATCGGGGATTTAAAACTGTAACATGTTTGCAAGGTGTGGTAGATAGCATGCATGGATGAAATAAATGAGATAAAATTGAAAACTGCTTTCTGGATGCCAAAACAGTGCAGGGTATGAATTTATCGCGAACAGTGACCAACTTGCATGCAGAAAATAGGAGCATGCAAGTCACACCATCGCGCGACACACCCATACCCTCGCGCGAGCATCAGCATCTTTTTTACAGGTTCAATTTTATCTCCTTCTGGGCTCTGGAAGGACCAGTGCACACCCAGGACAAACCAAGCAGTTTATATATGCTGGAAGTAAATACTTATTACAATCTGATTGAGTGAGAATAACACACAGCCCTTAAACAGTGAGGGTGATAAAAACAGAGACCCAAGGTCTAGCTGCCCATACAAGGGCAATCACTGGAAATGACCAAACCGTCGCGCGATGGAGTCACATCATCGCGCGATTGTTCTGACTGGACATCCAGGAATTGCTTTGCATGCCTGGGCTCTGAGACATATTCAGAAGCTACCCAGGGGCATTCCAACATGAATAAGGAAAGCAAAGTATACTAATCTACTGGTTTTTAACATGCAAGACAGTGAGATATCAAATATGATTAAACATGGACATATGAAATCATATAAACTGGATCAGAACAAGAGACCATCCCCACGAGAACCATATCGCACGAGCTAGAAGCATCGCGCGATGATGTGGGTTCGTCGCGCGTGGGTTCTCATGTTCACAGCATCTTGTAAATTTGCTGGCTTTGGGGTCAGGAGCTGATATTGATTACCAGTCCTAACCCTGTCAGCCCCCCTCAGGGATCAAGACAGTAAAGGCTAAAAGTTATACCTTTGCTTGAGAATGGCTTGAGTGAGGTGGTATGCCTTGGACAAGGGAGAAAGTGGTAGTGGTTTTTTGATTGAGAGGGAAGATCAAGATTGTGACTCTTGTTCTTTTCTTTGGGATCTTTTTTTGTAACCCTTTGAAAGTAGAACAAAGGGGGGTTTTATAGGAGAAGAGGGAGCTTGTTGGTGGTGGCAAACATGGCTAGGCAGCCAGCCAACAATGCTGGCAGCAATCCCTTGGTAGAGGAGTGGGGTTTAAGTTGATGGGAGAGTGGGGGTTTAGGTGGTGCAAGGATGGCCGAGCAAACGCCGTTCAGCTGATGGAACGGGGTCACATGGCCCTGCAGGCGCTTCATCATCACAAAATCCAGCTGGATATGACAGGTGTCAACCATCGCGCGATGGAATGGAACCGTCGCGCGAGGGTTCTAAGTTCCCCGCGATGGTCAATCAGTCAAAGTTTGACTTTGACCACCACCTGGCAAGAGAAGCATCGCGCGAGTGTCTCAGTGCATCGCGCGAAGGTCAAACCCATAGTCAAAGCTGGGCTCCAAGGTTCTGGGGTTAAGGAAGGGGTTCCATATTCACCAAACTCAAACCATTTCAATCAAAACTGTTCTCGACCTGATTCATCATCGGGGGAACAAGAAACTGAAAAGAAACAAACTGAAGATAGATAAAATGATTGAGCAATCAGATTGGGGTGTCTACAACACGGGAAAACCTCGATCCCTCTATGGTGATCCCAACAGCTACTTCGTCCGCGAAAAGGGGAATGATATCTATCGTGGGCAAGCTGAGCCCTTTATCGATTCGGTCACCGGGGAACTGCTACCTGGTTTTGAGATCTTCGCGGACGATACTTGGTCTTCCAGTGACGAAGAGCCAGCTAGCGCGGAATTCAAGAGGAAGCTTAGCCAACCCAAGCCGAAGACTGACTGGCTGGGATTTTTCGATCAGGGGAGCTTGGAGCAGCTGTTCCGAGAATTCTCTCAAGTGGGTTTGGCCAAAGAAGCCGAGGAGGCCGAAGTGTTTATGCTCGGGCCCGACGCCCTCGAGGATCCCACCTCTCTTATCATGGAAGCTAAGGGTAGCCTTAAAAATTGCATTTTCAAGCCGCGCCTTACTTGCATTGATGACATAGCTGAGTCCGACACTGAGTCTGTCAGGTCTTTTGAGTCTAAGTCTAGCTCTGAGTCGGAGTTTGTGCCTCTCGGCCCTCCACGTCATAGCTTTTACTTCGAATTCGACTCCCTTGTACTTGGCGACCCTGCAGGGTCTTATGAAATGAAGGACTCCTCTTCTGACTACTTGAATGATCTCTATATAAACTGTGTCGACCCTGACGATGAAGGGATAGATTTCGATGGGGACATCCCCAAGGAAATCCGTGCTTTCATTGAAAGGGAAGACGAAAGGCATGCTCAGCCATTAAAAGAAGAGATAATCTTAATAAACTTGAAAGATGAGAGTGATCCTCGGATGGTTCAAGTGGGCTCCACGTTAGATCCGGAGGAGCATCGTGAGTTCAAAGAGCTCCTCACTGAGTTCAGCGACATCTTTGCATGGTCTCATCAAGACATGCCCGGTATCGATCCTGAGATAGTGGAGCATCGAATCCCCCTGTTGCCCGATGCTAAGCCAGTGAAACAGAAGCTCAGACGGATGCGACCAGATTGGGTGCAGAAAATCAAGGAGGAAGTCACTAAGCAGATTGACGCTGGTTTCCTCGCAGTCTCTCAGTATCCCACTTGGGTGGCCAACATCGTCCCTGTTCCTAAGAAAAATGGCCAGATTCGTGTTTGTGTTGACTTCCGGGACTTGAACAAAGCAAGCCCCAAAGACGATTTTCCCTTGCCACACATCGATGTGCTGGTGGATAATACTGCAGGGCATGCTTTGCTCTCGTTCATGGACGGTTTCTCAGGCTACAATCAGATTCTCATGGCACCTGAGGACCGCGAGAAGACAACCTTCATCACTGAGTGGGGGACTTACTGCTATTTGGTCATGCCGTTTGGTTTGAAGAATGCTGGTCCGACTTATCAAAGAGCTGCCACGACTATTTTGCATGACATGATGCACAAAGAGGTTGAGGTCTACGTTGATGACATGATTGCCAAGTCAAAAACTCGGGAAGGGCATGTCCACGTGCTAAGGAAACTCTTCGAAAGGTTCCGCAAGTTCCGGATGCGTCTTAATCCTCAGAAGTGCACCTTCGGAGTCACAGCAGGCAAAATGCTGGTTTCATGATCACTTCCCGTGGGATTGAAGTCGATCCGTCGAAAATCAAAGCGATACGTGACATGAAGCCACCTGAGTCTGAAAAGGGGGTGCGGAGTTTTCTGGGGAAGGTTCAGTTCATCAGCAGATTCATCGCCAAGTTAACCTTAACTTGCGAGCCGATGTTTCGACTACTCAAGAAGAATACCCCATTCGTATGGTCAGAAAAGTGCCAAGCAGCTTTCATCTCGATCCAGGACTATCTACAGAACCCGCCCGTTCTCATGCCGCCTATACGGGGAAAACCTCTCATTCTCTACTTATCTGTGAGTTCAACGTCCATGGGATGTTTGCTAGCTCAAGAAGGGGACAAGGGAATAGAGAAAGCTATTTACTACCTAAGCAAGAAGATGGTTGGAGCCGAGGAACGCTATACCGCTTTAGAAAAGACGTGCTGGGCCCTTGTCTGGGCCTCTAAGAAGTTAAGACACTACATGCTGGCTTACCCAGTGAAGTTGATTTCTAGAATGGATCCTCTCAAGTATCTATTTGAGAAACCTGCACTTACTGGTAAGTTAGCACGTTGGTTGCTTCTCTTAGCAGAATTTGATCTCGCGTACGTCACAAGAAAGTCGGTAAAGGGACGCGCCGTTGCAGAATTCTTAGCTGACCATCCCGTGGACGGGCCTGAGGATTCAGATTTCGCGTTCCCGGATGAGGAAGTGCTGACAGTTGTTGAGGATGTTTGGACTCTTTACTTCGATGGGGCAGCCAATCAGAAGGGGTTCGGAATCGGGGTTTTGCTAGTCACTCCCGACGATTCTCATATTCCGCTTGCGTTTAAGCTTAATTTTGATGTCACCAATAACCAAGCTGAATATGAGGCTTGCATTGTGGGTATGGAAGCTGCACTCGCGCTCGGTGTTGAGAAGCTTGAAGTCATCGGGGATTCGAATCTTGTTGTGTCTCAGGCCAATGGAGACTGGAAAGTACGCGAGGAGAAACTGAAGCCTTATCATCGTGTCAAGTACCTGGCGCACGCCAAGAAGTAGCTGGCGTAAGCAAGGTTTGGTTTTGCTGAGGTTTGTTTGGCTCTGGACTTGAAGAGTTTCGAAATGGGTTTGAAAAGGGAAGGTTCCAACGCTCAAAGCTCATGACCCTCTATCGATTTTGAAATGTTCTCGACCGTTCATCATCATCGGGGTCAATAAAGAAAGTAAAAGGACTACTAATCTGGACAGTCCAGAATGGGGTGTCTACACATCCACTCTTCATCAGAAAGTCATGCTGGAACTTCCCACTGGGACTTTGATCATCTGCGGGGATTCAGGCATTCGCCCGCTCGAGGAGAACGGCACACCTGTTTTGGGTATCGCGCACGACAACGAAGACGTCGATCTCGCGGGATTCTCTTTTGATACTTCTGGCTCGGTCATGGCCATCAACGTGGATGGGGACTTCATCATAAGCTCTGTCGCTCTGGACATTATGAGAAGGATGTCCTATCTACCTGGCCTTGGCTTAGGACTTCACCAACAAGGGATTCCGGAATTCCCTGCGTTTCCTTCCTGTGAGGGCCGCTTTGGTTTGGGATACTCTTCCTCTGCCAATGATGCCAAAAGAAGGAAACACACGGGAAAACCTCGATCCCTCTATGGTGATCCCAACAGCTACTTCATCCGCGAAAAGGGGAATGATATCTATCGTGGGCAAGCTGAGCCCTTTATCGACTCGGTCACCGGGGAACTGCTACCTGGTTTTGAGATCTTCGCGGACGATACTTGGTCTTCCAGTGACGAAGAGCCAGCTAGCGCGGAATTCAAGAAGAAGCTTAGCCAACCCAAGCCGAAGACTGACTGGCTGGGATCTTTCGATCAGGGGAGCTTGGAGCAGCTGTTCCGAGAATTCTCTCAAGTGGGTTTGGCCAAAGAGGCCGAGGAAGCCGAAGTGTTCATGCTCGGGCCCGACGCCCTCAAGGATCCCACCTCTCTTATCATGGAAGCTAAGGGTAGCCTTAAAAATTGCATTTTCAAGCCGCGCCTTACTTGCATTGATGACATAGCTGAGTCCGACACTGAGTCTGTCAGGTCTTTTGAGTCTAAGTCTAGCTCTGAGTCGGAGTTTGTGCCTCTCGGCCCTCCACGTCATAGCTTTTACTTCGAATTCGACTCCCTTGTACTTGGCGACCCTGCAGGGTCTTATGAAATGAAGGACTCCTCTTCTGACTACTTGAATGATCTCTATATAAACTGTGTCGACCCTGACGATGAAGGGATAGATTTCGATGGGGACATCCCCAAGGAAATCCGTGCTTTCATTGAAAGGGAAGACGAAAGGCATGCTCAGCCATTAAAAGAAGAGATAATCTTAATAAACTTGAAAGATGAGAGTGATCCTCGGATGGTTCAAGTGGGCTCCACGTTAGATCCGGAGGAGCATCGTGAGTTCAAAGAGCTCCTCACTGAATTCAGCGACATCTTTGCATGGTCTCATCAAGACATGCCCGGTATCGATCCTGAGATAGTGGAGCATCGAATCCCCCTGTTGCCCGATGCTAAGCCAGTGAAACAGAAGCTCAGACGGATGCGACCAGATTGGGTGCAGAAAATCAAGGAGGAAGTCACTAAGCAGATTGACGCTGGTTTCCTCGCAGTCTCTCAGTATCCCACTTGGGTGGCCAACATCGTCCATGTTCCTAAGAAAAATGGCCAGATTCGTGTCTGTGTTGACTTCCGGGACTTGAACAAAGCAAGCCCCAAAGACGATTTTCCCTTGCCACACATCGATGTGCTGGTGGATAATACTGCAGGGCATGCTTTGCTCTCGTTCATGGACGGTTTCTCAGGCTACAATCAGATTCTCATGGCACCTGAGGACCGCGAGAAGACAACCTTCATCACTGAGTGGGGGACTTACTGCTATTTGGTCATGCCGTTCGGTTTGAAGAATGTTGGTCCGACTTATCAAAGAGCTGCCACGACTATTTTGCATGACATGATGCACAAAGAGGTTGAGGTCTACGTTGATGACATGATTGCCAAGTCAAAAACTCGGGAAGGGCATGTCCACGTGCTAAGGAAACTCTTCGAAAGGTTCCGCAAGTTCCGGATGCGTCTTAATCCTCAGAAGTGCACCTTCGGAGTCACAGCAGGCAAAATGCTGGGTTTCATGATCACTTCCCGTGGGATTGAAGTCGATCCGTCGAAAATCAAAGCAATACGTGACATGAAGCCACCTGAGTCTGAAAAGGGGGTGCGGAGTTTTCTGGGGAAGGTTCAGTTCATCAGCAGATTCATCGCCAAGTTAACCTTAACTTGCGAGCCGATGTTTCGACTACTCAAGAAGAATACCCCATTCGTATGGTCAGAAAAGTGCCAAGCAGCTTTCATCTCGATCCAGGACTATCTACAGAACCCGCCCGTTCTCATGCCGCCTATACGGGGAAAACCTCTCATTCTCTACTTATCTGTGAGTTCAACGTCCATGGGATGTTTGCTAGCTCAAGAAGGGGACAAGGGAATAGAGAAAGCTATTTACTACCTGAGCAAGAAGATGGTTGGAGCCGAGGAACGCTATACCGCTTTAGAAAAGACGTGCTGGGCCCTTGTCTGGGCATCTAAGAAGTTAAGACACTACATGCTGGCTTACCCAGTGAAGTTGATTTCTAGAATGGATCCTCTCAAGTATCTATTTGAGAAACCTGCACTTACTGGTAAGTTAGCACGTTGGTTGCTTCTCTTAGCAGAATTTGATCTCGAGTACGTCACAAGAAAGTCGGTAAAGGGACGCGCCATTGCAGAATTCTTAGCTGACCATCCCGTGGACGGGCCTGAGGATTCAGATTTCGCGTTCCCGGATGAGGAAGTGCTGACAGTTGTTGAGGATGTTTGGACTCTTTACTTCGATGGGGCAGCCAATCAGAAGGGGTTCGGAATCGGGGTTTTGCTAGTCACTCCCGACGATTCTCATATTCCGCTTGCGTTTAAGCTTAATTTCGATGTCACCAATAACCAAGCTGAATATGAGGCTTGCATTGTGGGTATGGAAGCTGCACTCGCGCTCGGTGTTGAGAAGCTTGAAGTCATCGGGGATT